>MU224516.1:2723702-2738849 GCA_018584345.1 Thuja plicata
CATCTAAACCAAAACATAGAATGGGCCCAACCAGATAAGAGATAAACATCAAATACATAGGTCACATATAGAATGAACCCATGAAGATAAGAGATAATTATTATATGCATAATGCAAACCTAAATCAAGAAGCATGATCCACTATAGGAGAGAGAGGGACCATGAACATGCTACACATAGACTAATGCTAGAGCCATAATTATAAAAAAAAATTCACCATTTAAAACATGTGAAAACACACTAGCAAATGAATCACCTAACATGCCAACTATATTCGCACCTCCACACGCCATGGGGAGATCCACACACCATGTTAGTGTTTTAAATGTCAAGTTGTATTGACACAGTTTGATCAACATTTTAATCTAAAAAAGATAAGTCTTTTTCCATATTTTCTAAGCTAATTCTAGCCAGATTCTTTTTGATGCAATTATTTTAAGCCTTTGATGAATGATTAATTTTGTGAAATGAATGATTTGGGATTCTTAATTTAGGAAAAACAACAGTGTATCTCATGATATAATCTATTGTGTTGCACAATACTAGACATTATCTCAGCTAACATTATTACAGCCTACCATATTTTCTGTACAATTGCTACAAGTTTCCATCACAAACATTTGCTACAAATAACATTGTTACTACCTGTACTAAAATTTATGGACAATTGCAAATTACAAGTTTCCATCACAAACATTTGTTGTATGTCACTATCGGATAACCCATTGCACCTCATTTGGTGCAAGTGCTAGTTACAATCCAATATCAAATATATATAGTTTAAGTTGTGAACTCTTTGAAACGATGACATCTTCCATTTGTGTATTTAAACTTTAAAGATATTAAACTTAAACACTGTTCTTGTTTTTAAGGTTCTATATCATGATATTTTTTGGAAATTACTAAATTATATATTTTTTAAATGGTGCCTCCAAGTAACCCATACTGCTATTATAAAAATAGTCTTACCGATCTCTCGGCAACCTTGGTTTACACAAAATTATCAAACGATAGAAATATGGTTCAAATCACAAGGTAAAGATGACATTTTCGGTGAAATCCCTAGAATTATGTTGGCAAAAAGAATGGAAAGATGTTGTAGGAGTGGACAAGTAGCATAGAAAGCACAATGTTTACTAACATCTATAACCGAAACTAAGAAATTTTATCATATGGACATACAATAAATTTTTGTACAAGCATAGCACAGTTTCCAAAGAAATTCCTTTAGGATTACCTCGTAATATAAGATTTTAAAATATTGTAGAACTAGAAATAGGAACAAATCCTGTAACAATTACAACCCCACAGAAATCCATGAAGATTTATTCAAGAAGTTGAAAAATAAATAAATAACTTCTTGAGATAGAACTTCTTAGGCCAAGTTCTAGCCTTTTGAATCTTCATTTATTTTATTAAAAAGGAAAGATGGAACTATACGTATGTGTATAGATTTAAAGGCTTTAAAAAATTATATATTAAAAATTGATATCCCATTTCTAGAATTGGTGAGATAGTTAATGAATTACATGGAATAGTGTACTCACTAATTGAAGTGTGACCCAAGCTTCCAGGATGAAGACAAGTTTCCGGGACGAAAAATTATTTTTCCAAGTTTGGGGATGACAAGGGGGAGACAAAGGGGATGGCTATATAAATATAGGGAAATTTTAAAATATATAGGCAAATTTGCATATATACATTACATTGATATGAAATCATGACATTTAAACAACATAGAACCTTAACATACATCATTTCAATAGTCAAAATCAATACTCAATATGCATTCATAATTTAGAATTCATTGTCAATATGCATGCAATATTAAAATAATAACATACAAAATTGAAATACACGCAAGAACATAATTCAAAATTCATTCTCAATAGCAACAAGAACAATAACCCACCTTCCAAATTCAAGCACACTACTATCATTTAAGTCTGATATAAATTGTTCGTGTACACATTATAGGTACCATGTTACAATTACTTTGGAAGATAATCATTTGCACATTAGTGCCAATACATGAAATAACATCCCCTAGAAATACTAACATGAAAAACCTTGGAAATTGTGCTGGAGTTGAATGTTACAGGTTTGACATTGACTCCAAAAAGGGTCACTATAGATAGTAGATCAAGTATATGTCTCCCAATATTCTCCTCACTCTAGAAAACATTCACCAAAAATCCAAATTGAGGTTACAACCCTAAAACTACACCTCTAGTTCATAGTAAGTGGATTGATATTAATACTAACAGGTCTGCTATACAATTCTGATCATGATATAGGCATGTTACAACAAGATGACACCTTGATGCAACCTCCAATATTCACCAAATCTTTGACAAAGGACCCCAATCAACACAAAACTGGCTTAGCACTGATGTATTGCCACAAAATGACATAAGGATGCATGTTCCAGGTCTGTAATGCACTTTTCATTTCCCCAAAACCTTGCAAATAGTCTTCTATATGATTATGAGTGTGTAGCATGACTGTAACTACCAAACAATACTAAGCATAACAATGCAAACTTTGGAGGGAGGCTCACTATAAAATTAAAAAAGAAAGAGTTTTATCAACGAAAATGTCTCCCAATACTCTTCTCACTCTAGAACACATTCATCAAAAATCTAAATTAAGGTTACATCCCTAAAACTACACCTCCAGTTCATAGTAAGTGGGCTGATATTAATACTAACATGGAAGCTATACAATTTTGATCATGATATAGGTCTATTACAACAAGATGGAAGCTTAATGCAACCTCCAATATTCACCAAATCTTCCACAAAGGACCCCAATCAACACAAAACTAGCCTAGCAGTGATGTATTGCCACAAAATGACATAAAGATGCATGTTCCAGGTCTATAATGAAGTTTTCATACTTCCCCAAAACCTTTCAAATAGTCTGCTATATGATTATGAGTGTGTAGCATGATTGTAACTACTAAACAATACTAAGCATAACAATGCAACATTCGAAGGCAGGCTCACTTTAAAATTGAAAAAGAAAGAGTTTTATCAATGAAAATGTGTCTTTTTAAGTGTTGATGCAACCTATCCTGTTGTGGATGCCCATCTGTCTCAGGGACTTCCAAGGAATCCCAACCATTCCTGGGACGTACAACTCTCCCCCAATTGGAGGCAATGTCCGCAGGTTTCTGGGACATCTCCTATTATTTTTTGAAAATTAGGGACGTCCCTTGGTCATCCCCCTATCCTGGAAACGTCCTAGATACGGGGACGAGAGCTCTAAGGCCGATGATGCATCCCCATGCAACATTGATAAATTGTTTTGAGATGGAGGTATAATCATTTCTGAGTGCGAGAAGATGTGCACAAGACTTCTTTTGAATGTCATTTTGATTATTTCAAATTTTTAGTCATGCCCGTTGACTTAACCAATGATCTTGTCACTTTCCAATTATGGGTGCCAACAGGAAGTTGAGTCCACTTTTTGGCCAAAAAGTGGAACTGTTGTTCCTTTTTTTTCAAGTTTGTCATGTTTGAGCTGAATATTTGAAGCACTTATAGATTTAATCTAAAAAAAGTCAAGAATAGAAGTTTTAGTACTCGAAGTCTAATTTCCAAATATGTAACTTATTTTAATACCCAAATGATAAATTTGCATGTTCTGTAGGCATTACTAAAACCCACATTTTAAAATTCCCTATTCCAGAACCATACTATGCTTGTGTACGACAAGCAAAATTTGATATAAATGAAACTATTTCTCTAAATCCTTTTGGAGAATGATACGTAACACAATTAAGATTGATGACAATATTTTTTTGTATTTTTTTATTGAATATTTTTTTAATTAATTTTTTATTAGGCATAATTGTTTTTTTAAAGCCTCTCATGTACGACAAGCATAATTTGACCAAAACATATGATTTTTCAAAAAAAAAACTTAAAAATTATGTAGAATTATCTCTAGTTTGATGTTATATACTTATTTTTGCAAGAGCATTTCAAATACAAAGGTATTAAAATAATAAATATCCCATTTGTTAGATTAGGCTGAAAGCTAATCTCCCAAGAACACCTGCATACATAACCTGTTACATGGAAGAAATGAAGAACAGAAAAGAAGAGAAACTATGGAGGCTAAAAAGCTAGAGGAGACATCGCATGCAACAGAAAACAATATATTAACAATATGTTTCTAGAAATTACAATGTGATGTGAAAACTCCTTATGAAATGCAAAGAGGTGAATCCTTATAAAAGGAATCACGGAACCCTAAAAGGGAAAACCTAAGGTTAGCTAAAGCAAACTAGAGTGAATAGGTGAGTTAGAAATTAAATCATAATGATTTAATTAATAACCCGATAGACTATTACTCTAACACCCCCCCTTAAGATAAGCTTAGGGAGAAGCAAAACCTAGGAAACTACTGTAGAAAGCAGGAAAGATGGGTCCCGGTAACAAGGCCTGATCAGGTACCCAAGTACAAGAAATAAAATAGATGAAGGAAACTAAGCCTCCAATCTAGGGAAAGAAGTCCCAGAGAAAGGAACAAGAAAGAGCAAGAAGCATCTCTGAAGCATGTAGCTGTAAACTCTGTTAGAAGAAAATGCTGGAACCCCCACTAAAGTGCATGACCAGGTAGAGAAGACAATGTCTGAAGAGCTGATCAATCGAACCAAGGAAGCAATAGAACCAACAGGTGAACCCCCCCCATAATGCTAAATTGAGAGAGGTGACAAGAACACTGAAATGCAATGCCAGAAACAGCTGCAGAAAGCAGAATCAGGAACACCAACAGTGCAACAAAAGTACAAGTACAGGATAAAGGGTGGTGTCACCGACACATAGCATGGGATAATTTCATGGAAGGTACGCTCACTTGAAAAAGGTGAATGAGCCTAAAATGGCATAACATCATAACCCCCCATGGCACTTTATAACAGAGTGCGAGTACAAAAAACACACAAGGTATACAAGATCCTAGATATGCAGAAGTAGGAACTTTATCTTAGTGCGTTTATAGAAAAGAAAATGCTACAAAAGCATACAATGCTCAGGAGTCAGAAAGAAGAGTGAGCCAGAAGAACAACAGAAGAGATCCCAGGACCCGTAAAACCCAAGTAATCTGCCAGAGTGCAAAAACTTCCAAACTCAGAGGAGAGATAACCTAGAGTAGAATTTGGAAAAAATACCCCTGTAATTGAAAATTACATTGAACCAACTTTTTGACGATATCTGGTTTGCCAAAAATGGAGTCCGAATGAGCAAGATAGGGCTCCCAGAAGGCAAACAACAAACATCAAACTTTGACAGAAAAAAATGCTATCAAAAAAGAAGAACCCAAAACCCCAACCTCCATCATCGAAAATTACTTGGAAAGAGATTTCTGACGGTATATGGAAGTCGGAAAAAGACCCCCGTATGCTCAAGATAGAGCGAAAACAGTCCAGGAGGGTCAAAAAAGCCTCAAAACCCAAGTTTAAGCCCCTGGGGCTGCAAAAAATCTGGCCCCTGGGTGCCATATGACTACCGCAGGGGGCTGGGGTGGAGCCCCCGGTCACCCATGTGACCGCCTGCTGGGCTAAAGGGCCGGCGGGTGCTAAACCTGCCCCGGGCGGCACGAGGGCGGTGGAACCGGGGCCGAGCGGCGCAGAGGAGGTGGCCGGGTGGAGTGTTGGCGGCGGTGGGACCCAGCGGCGGCGCGGTGGTGGGTGGGATGCGCGTGGGTGGCAGGTGGTGTGATGGTGGCCATAGGGTAGCGTGCAGGTGACACGCACAGTTTTTATTAAAAAAATATATTTTTTAAAATTTTTTTTTTGCATCGAAAACCGTGCCCGTACAGCCCTAATAGGCCAAGAAATTTCTCCCAGACGCTCTGGTGTCCAAATCAGACATGTTTTATATGGATTCTGAGGTTTTTGTGTGCTCTAAGCGTAACGGTAATGTCTGTTTGAGCCCAAAGTGACCAGAAACAAAGGTCCCCCTAAATCCACACAAAAACCTTTTGAAAAACTAGAAAACTTCCAGCTTCTGATACACTTCCACAAAACACGAACATCTAGCTGCAGGATGGCTCTGATACCATGTTAGATTAGGCTGAAAGTTAATCTCCCAAGAACACCTGCATGCATAACCTGTTACATGGAAGAAATGAAGAACAAAAGAGAAGAGAAACTATGGAGGCCAAAAAGCCAGAGGAGACATCGTATGCAATAGAAAACAATATATTAACAATATGTTTCTAGAAATTACAATGTGATGTGAAAAATCCTTATGAAATGCAAAGAGGTGAATCCTTATAAAAGGAATCACGAAACCCTAAAAGGGAAAACCTAAGGTTAGCTAAAGCAAACTATAGTGAATAGGTGAGTTACTAATTAGATCATAATGATTTAATTAATAACCCAATAGACTATTACTCTAACACCATTCTCTAGTGGTTTTTAGAACTATTTCAGTTGAAATTTAATGAAAAATAGAAAAAATAATCAAATATACAAAAAATTACATATGTAGAATTTGCACAGTCTGATCTATAATATTTTTTTTTTGTTTTTAAAAAATTCTGCAAAAAAATTAATTCGATTTGTTGCCAAAAAGTATTTTTTATCTCCAAATTGAGATGCCCTCCAAGATTAAGGTCAAACTAGATCCAAAGCTAATGCGTGACCCCATTTAATTTTTTGCCCATTTGGAATTTCAAAGAGGGAAACGGGACCCCGTTTTAAAACGGGGCGACGTTTCTAAAATGAAACAGGACTCCATTTTGAAACAGGGTGACGTTTCTAAAATGAAACAGGACTCCGTTTTGAAATGGGGTGACGTTTCTAAAATGAAACGAGACCCCGTTTCTAATTTGATAATTTTTTAAAAACATTTACTAAAAAAATTATTGCAACAAATTGAATATGAATTAACCTGCATTAAATATTTGTTTTAAAATTGAATTAAATAACACATGTACATATTTTCAAAAATTGAAACATTTAAAGAACTAAAAAATAATTTAGTTTATACGTGAAAAATAATTATACATATTTTAATATCTAATCTATCAACAAGGAACAAGCATTGAATTTATCAAACATAATTTCTACGAAAATATGGTATGAAACATAATTATACAGAATTTAATCTAATCTAATCTATCAAACATAATGAGCATATATTTTATCAAAAAAAAATTCAACATAATTTACGAAACATAAAACTATAGACCCATTATTGTGTCCTACGACAGTTAATGTGTTCCAATGGGTCCTAATGTGTCCTAATGGGTCGTAAGAGGTCCTAAGAGGTCCTAGAACCACTTAGAACCCATTACGATACATTAGGACCACTTATAACCCATTAGTGTGTCGCAGGACAGTTAATGTGTTCTAAGGGGTCCTAATGGGTCCTAAGTGGTCATAGGACTACCTAGGACTCATTATGACACAATAGGACCCCTTAGGATACATTAGGACCTAATGGGTCCTAGTGTGTCCTAAGGGCTTCTAATGGGTCCTAACAGGTCCTAATGGATACTAAGGGGTCCTATGACCACTTAGAACTAATTATGTCCCAATTAGGACCCCTGAGGACCCTTATTACGCATTAGGATCCATTATGTATCCTAAGGATCCTAAGGGGTCCTAATGTGTCTTAAGGGGTCCTAATGTGTTTTCATGGGTCCTAATGTGTCCTAAGGGGTCCTAATGGGTCCTAAGGGGTCTAAGAAACACTTAGGACCTATTATGACGCTTATGATACATTAAGACCCATTATTGTGTCGTATGATGTTTAATGTGTTCTAAGGGGTCCTAATGTGTCACAAAGGGTCCTAAGTGGGACTTATTATGATATATTAGTACCACTCAGAACCTGTTAGGACCACTTAGGACCCCTTATGATACATTAGGACCTAATGAGTCCTAATATGTCCTAAGGGGTCCTAATGAGTCCTAGGACCACTTAGGACCCATTATGACCATTTATGATACATTAGGACTACTTAGGACCCATTAGTGTGTATTACGATGGTTAACATGTCCTAAGGAGTCCTAATGGGTCCTAGGACCACTTAGGACCCATTTTGACCCATTATGATACATTGGATCACCTATGACCCATTAGCTGTTGTATGATGATTAATGTGTTCTAAGGGGTCCTAATGGGTCCTAAGCGGTCCTAATGGGTCCTAAGACCACTTAGGACCCATTATGCACCCTTATGATAGATTAGGACCACTTAGGATCCATTAGTGTGTCATACAATGGTTAATGTGTCATAAGGGGTCCTAATACATACTAAGTGGTTCTAAGGGGTCCTAATTAGGACATTAATGAGTTCAAAAGGGTCATAAATGGTTCTAGGAATTGTTTATTGGTCTTATAACCCTTAGGGACCCCTTAGGAAACCTTATGATACATAATGGGTCCTAAGGGATCCTAATGCATACTAAGGGATCCTAAGGGGTTCTAAGGGGTTGTAGGACCCATAAATTAGTCCTAAGGGGTCCTAAATGGTCTTAGGACTAATTAATGGGTCCTACGAGCCCTTAGGGAACCTTATGATACATAATGGGTCCTAATGGGTTCTAAGGGGTCCCATGACACATTAATGAGTTCTAATGATTCGAAATGGTCCTAGGACTCATTAATGGGTCATACAAGCCCTTAGGACACCTTATGATAGAAAATGAGCCCTAAGGGGTCCTAATGTGTACTAAGGGGTCCTAGGGCACATTAATGGGTCCTAAATGGTCCTATGACTCATTAATGGGTCTTAGGACCCCTTGGGACCCTTTACAATACATAATGGGTTGTAAGGGGTCCTAATGGGTCCTAATGCATACTAATGTATCCTAAGACACATTAATGGGTCCTAAATGGTCCTACAACTCATTAATGAGTCTTAGACCCCTTATGATACATAATGGGTCCTAAGGGGTTCTAAATGGTCATAGGACTCATTAATTGGTCCTACGACCCCTAAGGACCCCTTATAATACATATGGGGGTCCTAAGGGATCCTCATGGGTACTAAAGGTTCCGAGGAAACATTAATAAGTCCTAAGGGGTCCTAAATGGTCCTAGGAGACATTAATGAGTCCTATGACCCCTTAGGAACCCTTAGGACTCCTTCTGATACATAATGGGTCCTAAGGGGTCCTAATGAATACTAAGTGGTTGTAGGACACAATAATGGGTCCTAAGGGGTTCTAAAAAGTACTAGGACTCATTAATAGGTCCCATAACCCCTTATGACCCCTTACAATACATAATGGGTACTAAGGGGACCCCTTGGGACTCATTAATGTGTCGTACAACCCTTTAGGACCAATTAGGACCCCCTATGACACATAATGGGTCCTAAGGGGCCGTAATGCATACTAAGGGGTCCTAAATGGTCCTAGGACTCATTAATGGCTCATATGACCCCTTAGGACCCCTTATGATACATAATGGGTCCTAAGGGGTCCTAATGCGTACTAAGGGGTCCTATGACACATTAATGGGTCCTAAGGGATCCTAAGTGTTCCTAGGACTCATTACTGTGTCATAAGGGGTTCTAAATGGTCCTAGGACTCATTTACAGTTCCTATGACCCCTTATGATACATAGTGGATCCTAAGAGGTCCTTTTTTAGAGATTTTTCTTGCAGAATCAAAACAGACTATAACTTAATCAACTCTATGACTCCCAACTCCTGATTATTTCAAGACAAAGTCTAATTGATGAGGATTAATCCTCCTTCTTGTTTTAGCTCCACAGACTAAGGCAGGTGTACCTTCAATAAGTTACTGCTTTTTAGTAAACTGTTAGTAATGGATATAGGTTCACACTGGTTTGCCTATTGCTTTTTGTTGTATTAATAAAACCTCTTACACATAATCATAATCAATCTAATATAGATCTTAACAAGAAATACCATTAACAAAGAAATAGAAAACACCAGTGATATAAGGATTCTCATCCTTCTTCATTTTAGATTTCTTTGACTCAGGAAGGCTAACCTAGATGATTCTCTCTCTAAGGAATCAACAAGCTGAATTGTATCCTCCAATACAACTACTTAAGCATGTATATTATTTAGGACATAAAAGTAAATGATTTTTTTTACTTTAATGTTGATGAATAACTGCTATTCAAACCCTAGACTAGTGCCTTAATCTTGGGCAAAGAGTCAAATTAAATACAAATCCAGAGCAAACTAATTAAGAGAAATACACAAGAAATTCAGATAGAGTTCCTTAAAAACTATCTTTTCATTCCTATACCCCTGTATCAAATCCTCACAAATATGTTTAACCCTCTGGGATCACTCACAAGAATTACTCTCTCCTTGAAAGAAACTTATAAGCAATTGCACAGTTACCTTATAACTAGTATGTTTAAAATGCCTTACAAACTAAACATACAAGAGCATAAACATAAATATAAGGAGACAACAAAGACGTAGAACAATAAAATCCTTTGTATTTTATTAATATGATGCTGCTTCAATACATTCAAAAGACTTAAAATCTTAAAAACTCAGACAAAAATTGAGAAGTCTGCCTCACAATTGTATATTTCATCATCCTTACATTATGTTACATCTTAATATTTATAGAGTCTTAGCCATCTCAAAATCCTTAAATATTAAGGATGAAACAAGCTTCAGATGACTATACCTAACCCTAAAAGTACTAGAAGACAAAATATAATTAGGCCTTCAAGCGGGGGAAGGAAAAAATAAGGAAAAGACCAAATCTTATTTCTAAACCTTTGATAGCTGGCACCTTTGTCTGTAGATATTCTGAATAATCTCTTGTAGTTGTTGTGAGACCTAGTGACCGCCAATACAGGCTAACTTACACTAGTCCTTTTAAAATGATTATCATCCCTATGCTCAGAGATAAGGTGCCAGGGGCGTCTTCATTCTTCATCCAAGATGTCTAGGTCAACGGTTGCAGAATTTTTCTTCTCGGGCTTGGTGATGTTATCCCATTTTGTAACCTTTGCCTTCGAAGGCCAATTAAAGCTTTGGATATTCTTTATTTGTTCCTTTTGTCTGTCCAATTTGGCATCTGTAATGAGCTTGACATCTGCCACAAACTTAATGAAGTCTCTTTCTGCCTTAAATGGCTCATCTAAAGTCTTATTAAAACTATCCATATCTAATGTGACATCATCTGATTCAAATGCCTCTTTGATAGGCGGTAAGGTATCAAATTCACCTTTCCAATCTGATATTTTTTTGATCTTATTATTATCTCCCTTTATTGGAGGAATAAATCTATTATAGTCTGGCCCAAATATACTGATTCTGGCTTGTATTTGATTTGCCTTGCCTTTGAAGAAAGACAAAGTGGCTCTAATCTACTCAATATCTTCTACCACTTGAGTGAAAATCTCAGGAAGATCTGTCCTATGTGGTTGTAAGGCTCCCATCCTTTCAAAAAGTGATTTCCTACCTGACCAAGTTCCAAAATAAGGGTTCAAAATTGAAATATGACTATTGACCTCTATTTCTAGGTCAGATAACTTACTATAAGCATTATGCACTAAATCAGTTTTCCCTTTTAGGATATTAATCTTATGTTGCAGAATTTTCCATAGGGCTTCCAAAGCCACTTTGTTCTGATCACTGCCTACTTGCTCTATCCCTACTGAGATATCCTCTGTTGTTTCAGTCTGAGCATCTGAAACTTTCTTTGGTGGGGGAAGAATAGCTTTTGGGGCCTCTCGTAGTTTGTTATCCAATTCTTCCACCCTTACTTCTAATTCTTTGATCTTGATCAAGCACAATTCCCTATCTTTTACCACTTCACTTGATTCATCAAAGAGATTTTGATATTGCTTGGATATCTGCTTTTCTTTAGCTTCATTTAAATGTGCAAAGTGTGTGAGTTCTTGAGAGATCTCTAAATCACCAGTGTTGTGGATAGACCAAATGATCTTATTCCCATCTTGTTTTTCTTGCACATTGATTAGAGAGGGTTTTTTTGTTTTTGGTGCAAGGGCCCACATTGCCAAGTTCTGAGATCCTAGATCATATCCACATCCCCTAGTCATGTCACCAATTTGTGTCTCTGAAGACAAGTTTGCATCTGCTTGCCTCTTGATCTGATCAATTATGAAGGCAGATGGTATATCCCATCCTTCTACAAGTAACACCCCACTAGAGTTAACCAATTGCCTTGCTTCTTCTAGTGTCATTGTTTCAGATTCAGGATCATATTCTTGCAAGGCCTGCAAAGCTTCATTAGGCACTGTCTCTCCCTCTGTTAACTGGAACTGTGATCCAACTTGTTGTTGCTTCACCCAAATCAAGAAATCCTTGAATTATTTGGTCTTGATGAAATTATCATCACTTAAAAACTGTTCTTGATGCAATATCCTTCCATCCTAACATAAGAAGAGGGGCATTTTAATTCCCTCTTGTTCACCCCCTTTTACCTTTTTTCCCTTCTCTAATTCTCTTCCTTAGTTTTTGGTCATAAGCTCTATTACCAGTAATTAGGGCACTTATCATGTCCTTTTTCTTCTCTTTTTCTTTAGCATGGGAAGGTTCCCCTGATTCAATTTTCTATTTCTTCTTAGGTGGTTTAGTAGTCAGCTCAATCTCAGGTGCTTGAGTGAAATCCACTATTATGTTCTCCTCTGTTGAGGGTGGTTGTTCCTCTATAAAAAAGGGTTGATCCATTGGAGGAGGACTATGCATTGAATAAGTGCTGTCACTATACTCTGAGGAAGAGTGCTTATCAAGGCCTCTTTCCTTGTCCTCTATTAGCACCTCAAGTTGAGTGTACAAGGCATTGTAAAACTCCTTCATTTTTTCAAGTCCCTCCAAGTAGGATACTCCAGGAAAGAACCCCCCAAAGGAAATCCCTTTCTTCTTTATTTGATTTTCCAGGCTTACCAGATCCTGGTATTGATCAGCCCTTTTGGTTACTTCTTCATCCTCTAGGATGTTTCTAATTAAATATTCTTCTATACACTCCTCATGTTCATTGACATCTGGTATACTTGGAGTCAGAAGTTTCTTAGCACCTTTAATAAAAACCTTTGGGTGCACATACCTATATATGGCCACATTCATTTTGTAATGACTCAACCATTTATTTACTGAATCTAGGGCCCTTTTACCAATTAAGAAATGAAAAATTTTGAACTGTCTGGGTGTAAATGTACCCTTTCTATGGGGATCCAAGTGATCCTTATCAGTCCACATCAACTGACAAATGAATTCCTTTGCAGCTATCCTGGGGGGCACATATTTTGGGAGAATATGAGGTGGTTGAGAACACCATAAACCCTTATTATACTGAATGTCTTCTCCAAATAGAAATATCCCCAATTATGGTCTCCTGGCCATTTATCTACAAATTGACAAGGTCTTAGGATTTGTAAAACCTTGGTGGGTAATCTTGTCATATTTTCTCCTAGCATCTCCAAAATAGGATATACAATCCAACTATGAAAAGCAAAAAAATCATTCTCATGGGAGGTGTAGTTCCAAACCCTAAGCCATAATTATACAGGATTTGGTTGTCCTCGGTAATATACCGTAGGCCTCAAATTCTGAGTATCCATACTGTTAATATTGAAGAATAAGATTAAATGCATCAACAAAGAACAGTGCCTAAATTTAGGGATAGGCTCAGTGTATACATCAATTAAACATTGATGCATCCGGTCAATTACATACTGAATGTAGTCATAATCAATACTGACATGTGAAGTTTGCAAATATAAAATAATCATCAAAAAGTCTGCAGACACTCTCTCAAGACCACCATCTACTCCCAAAACCTTGCACAATCCATAGGAAATGTACTTCATATAGAAACTTAAATCTTTATAGAAATAGGGTGCAGTACCTAGCATGGAAGCAATATAATTCTTATTGTATTTAGGCACATGGGCCTGGATCAGTTTGGCAACAATGGAAGCTTCTCTGATATATCTATTCTCCAATTTCTTCAAATCAATCTCCGTAGAACAAGGATGGTATAGGTTGAAATATTTCATGAAAGAGGCCCTATCTAGAGTGACCAGAGCTATTCCTTCACTTTTCTTTATGGTTTTGGAAAGGGGGTAATACTTTTTTGCTAGTTCCAATAACAACTTTGTATCTAGGAAAATATAAGGGACAATCAACTTGGCTAAGCCTGACGTCCATGGGTTTGAAATAGGAATTGAGTTATCACTATTACTATAAAAATACTTAAACAAATGATAACTAGAAACCCTTGGTGTCCTAGGGTCTCTACAATTCGCTAAATCATCTGTAAATATTTCATCATTTACCTTTTTTCCTTGACTCCTTCCAAGCAATAGGGCTTGAAACTCCTTAGAATAATTCCTTTTTCCTTTTTGTTCATCTTTTGGTCCTTTAGCTGCTCCACTGGTTGAAGCTCTGCTCATGGTTGATTTTCTCATCTTTACTGATCTCTGGATACCCTATTGAGACAATTTTGTTTGAAAAACAATCTTCTTACCATAAGTTTCCCTAAAAACTCACAATTCTCTACTTTTAAATGCTTTGAAAACTATGCAGTCTTTTGGCTTTGAATGCTCTGAAAACTTGGTAAACTGAAATGTATGAAGGCTATGTCTATTTACCACTTTAGGAATTGTATGCACCCTAAAATGGTCGCCTAGACTTTGGACCCCATTTATCATTTTATCAATTTATCAAAATTCCTAAATCAATGATTTGGAACATTTTCAATTCAAATCAATTTCCTTGATCAAATTGTAATTAATTCAATTATTCAATTATTTCAATATTTCCTAAGGTTTGATCATTTTTATTTAATGAAAAGATTTAATCTCCCTTTTAATTAAATTCCTCTTATTTAATTAAATTAAATCAAATTCCTCCCATTTAATTAAACAAAGTTCTTCTAATTTATTTAATTGATAGAAAACCTCTCTTTTAATTAAATAAATAAAAATCCCCACTTAAAGCACTTTATTTGTTGAAAAAAGAAATGAATTAAATTAAAAATTAAATAAAAATCCCCTTTTCCTCACATCTTTCTAAGTGGTGGGATTTTTTCCTCTTAATCATAGCCTTTGATTTTTGCCTCTTAATCTCAATCGTTCACTTTCCTTTAAAAGGAGACCTCTCCTTCTCATTTTCATATTAGGTTTTCATATTATTGTTATGCTGCAGGTTTGGAGAG
>MU224516.1:2755870-2766772 GCA_018584345.1 Thuja plicata
CAGTACCAAAGTTTTGTGGGTACCATCCCCACCCCAATTTTACTTTCTATTTGGAAGGTTTCTGGGTTACCAATCTTTGTGTTATGTGTTATGAATGATTACATTTTCATGTTTGCAGTAGATCAGATGAATGAATGGTTAAGTAGATACAAGTGCAGAAATATAATAAAAGTTTTAAGATTTACTGATTCACCCCTCCCCTCTCAGTAACTCTGTTAGTCCTGAATATTTCCAACAGATGCTATGTTATTATTTGACAAACTTCTAAACCAATCCCTAGCATCTTCTATTAAGGACTGAACAAAAAGATTCATGATAACATCTTCATGTTCTATTTCAAAATTAGTTATCATATCAGTAAAAGCTTTTAAATGTTCCTCACAAGTTATAACATTATTTCTTGTGAATTTAGGGATTTTGTCTCTTACCTCATTAGGAATCTCATTACTTGATAACCAGGGATGCCATCAAAGAAAAGAGCTCTATATCTATCCAGATGAACAGGTCTCCTTTGGAAGTTTCCTATAGCATTTTTTCCACTTGGTCCAATTGCACCTCCTTAATTTTGGGTTTGTTGAGGGCCTCCTTGTTTCAGATTAGAACTTTGAGTATTAGTACCAACAAAAAATTGTTGAGCAGCTACGACAGCTCCACCTGGTCAGTTTTGTTGTTGTGTTCCAGTGTTAACAGGCATGGAACTACTTGCAGTAGTATTAGCATTGGCATGAAAGAAAGCAATCCTCATCTTCATATCTGCAGCAGAAACCTCTAGTTCTAACTTTTCTAACTGCCTAGTTAGATCTTGTTTGGATTTTCTAGCTTGCTCAATGTCTATATCATCTTGAGACATTCCTGCAGTGGTAACTTTGTTTTTCTTAGGCTCATTTATGCTTATACCAGTAGCCATTTTCTTACCTTTATCAAATACAACTTTATTACTTGTATTAAGCTTGGCATTTTTCTCAATCTCATGAGGGTGCAGTTGCTTAATAACATGTCCTTCTTTGGCAAAATCATCCTTAGAACTTAATCTATTGTCATTTATACTTGGATCTTTTTGTCTTAAAGCCTCAAAATCACCAAACAAGTCCATATCCAAACCTTTAGCTTCATTTAAACTTTTAGCCTTGAGTTCATTTCTTCTTGTTTTTGCTGAGAGTTCTTCCCTCTCAGTTAACAAGTCATAGAGCTCTTTTTCATGCCTTTTCCTTGCATCTACTAACTATAACTCTTTTTGATGCTTTTTTTTTTCTCAACGCTAGAATTTCTTCTCTTATCTTATCAGAATCATAAGATGTAGTCTCTGCAGAAGATGTCTCTCCAGGTTGTTCTAGTGTTTCTTCTGCAGGGAAGAATCCTTCATCTATCATTTCTCCTTCTCTGAAAGGATCAAAAGCCATGTCAGGTCTAAAATTATATACTGACTTTGAGTGTTCTGGACTCTCAGAGTGAGATGACTCTCTTTCAGGGACAAGGGTCTCTATTCTTACTCTTGAAGCTTTTGGGGAATCATGATTTTATCCACCTCTTTTAGACCATTGTTTCTTTCCAGGTGTAGGGAGATATTCTCCTATATCCTTTTCAGGATTATCCCTAACATAGGACCTGGTATTTCTTTGCCAACTCATTTCTTAAATCAGACAAAAATATTCAATATTTCACTATGCAAATTGGTAAACACAGAGTTAGAGTCGCCACCCACAACTTGTATGGGAAAAGTTTTTAGCTGTTGAATAAGAAATAGAACAATAAAGGGTTATGTCTAATAGAACTTGATACTAGATTGCAAATACCCACTCCTCTTCAAAATGCCTAGTAACTCAGAACTGGATTAAAAGAAAAGGATGTACTAGAATAAACTAGAATAGGCTAAACATATAATGATTTAACTGATTTAGATTTTGTAATCTCAAGTCCCCAGTAGAGTCGACAATTTTTTAGAGCTTTTCCTTGCAGGATAAAAAAAAAATATAACTTAATCAACTCAATTACTCCCAAATCCCGATTCTTGCAAGACAAAGTCTAATTGATGAGGATTAATCCTCCTTCTTTTAGCTCCACAGAATAAGGCGGGTGTACCTTCAATAAGTTACTTCTTTTCAGTAAACTTTTAGTAATGGATATAGGGTCACACTGGTTTGCCTACTGCTTTTTGTTGTATTAATAAAACCTCTTACATATAACCATAATCAATCTAATACAAAGCTTAATAAGAAATACCATAAACATAGTAATAGCAAACAACAATGATATAAGGATTCTCATCCTTCTTCTTTTTAGAGTTCTTTGACTCAGGAAGGCTAACCTAGATGATTCTCTCTCTAAGGAATCAACAAGCTGAATTGTATCCTCCAATACAACTACTTACGCATGTATATTCTTTAGAACATAAAATTAAATGATTTGTTTGTTTTAATGTTGATGATGAATAACTTCTATTCAAACGCTAGACTAGTGCCTTAATCTTGGGCAAAGAGTCAAATGAAATACAAATCCACAACAAACTAATTAATGGAAATACACAAGAAGTTCAGATAGAGTGCCTTACAAACTATCTTTTCATTCCTATACCCTTGTATCAAATCCTCACAAATATGTTTAACCCTCTGGGATCACTCACAAGAATTACTCTCTCCTTGAAAGAAACTTATAAGCAATTGCATAGTTACCTTATAACTAGTATGTTTAAAATGCCTTACAAACTAAACATACAAGAGCATAAACATAAATATAAGGAGACAATAAGTATGTAGAACAAGAAACTCCTATTTATTTATTAATATTGTTCTTGTTCAATACATTCAAAAGAATTAAAAGCTTAAAAACTCAAACAAAAATTGAGAAGTTTGCCTTGCAATTGTATATTTCATCATCCTTACATTATGTTACATCTTACTATTTATAGAGTCTTAGCCATCTTGGAATCCGTAACGATTAAGGATGCAACAAGCTTCAAATGGATAGACCTAACCCTAAAAGTACTGGAAGACAAAAGACAATTAGGCCTTCAAGCGGTGGAAAGAAAAAATAAGGAAAAGACCAAATCTGATTTCTAAACCTTTGATAGCTGGCACCTTTGTCTGTAGATATTCTAAATAATCTCTTGTAGTTTTTGTGAGACCTAGTGACCGCCAATACATGATAACTTACACTAGTCCTTTTAAAATGATTATCCTCCCTGTGCTCAGAGATTAGGTGTCAAGTGCCTCTTCATTCATCATCCAAGATGTCTAGGTCAACAGTTGTAGGATTTTTCTTCTTGGGCTTGGTGATGTTATCCCATTCTGTAACCTCTGCCTTCAAAGGCCAATTAAAGCTCTGGATATTCTTTGTTTGTTCCTTTTTCCTATCCCATCTGGCATCTTTGATGAGCTTGACATCTGCCACAAACTTAATGAAGTCTTTTTCTACCTTAAATGCCTCATCTAAAGTCTTATTAAAACTATCTGTATCTAATGTGACATCATCTAATATAAATGCGTCTTTGATAGGCAGTAAGGTATCAAATTCACCTTTCCAATCTGATATTGTTTTGATCTTATTATTATCTCCCTTTATTGGAGGAATAAATATATTATAGTCTCGCCCAAACATACTGATTCTAGCTTGTATTTGATTTGCCTTGCCTTTGAAGAAAGACAAAGTTTCTCGAATCTGCTCAATCTCTTCTACCACTTGAGCAAAAATATCAGGAAGATCTACCCTATGTGGTTGTAAGGCTCCTAGCCTTTCAAAAATTGATGTCCTACTTGACCAAGTTCCAAAATAAGGGTTCAAAATTGAAACATGACTATTGACCTCTATTTCTAGGTCAGGTAACTTACTATAAGCACTATGCACTAAATCAGTTTTCCCTTTTAGGATATTAATCCTATGTTGCAAAATTTTCCATAGGGCTTCCAAAGCCACTTTGTTCTGATCACTGCCTACTTTCTCTGTCCCTATTGAGATATCCTCTATTATTTTAGTCTAAGCATTTGTAACTTCTTTGGTGGGGGAAGAATAGCTTTTCGGGCATCTTGTAGTTTCTTATCCAATTCTTCCACCCTTACTTCTAATGCTTTGATCTTGATCAAGCACAATTCCCTATCTTTTACCACTTCACTTGATTCATCAAAGAGCTTTTGATATTATTTGGACATCTACTTTTCTTTAGCTTCATTTAAATGTGCAAAGTGAGTGATTTCTTGAGAGATCTCTAAATCACCAGTGTTGTGGATAGACCAAATGATCTTATTCCCATCTTGTTTTTCTTGCACATTGATTAGAGAGGGGTTTTGTGTTTTTGGTGTAAGGGCCCACATTACCAAAGTCTGAGATCGTGGATCATATCCACATCCCCTAATCATGTCACCAATTTGTGTCTCTGAAGACAAGTTTGCATCTGGCTTCCTCTTGATCTGATCAATTATGAAGGCAAATGCTAGATCCCATCCTTCTACAAGTAACATCCCACTAGACTTAACCAATTGCCTTGCTTCTTCTGGTGTCATTATTTCAAATTCAAGATCATATTCTTGCAAGGCCTGCAAAGCTTCATTAGGCACTGTCTCTCCCTCTATTAACTGGAACTGTGATCCAACTTGTTGCTTCACTCAAATCAAGAAATCCTTGAATTTTTTGGTCTTGATGAAATTATCATCACTTAAATACTGTTCTTGATGCAATATCCTTTCATCCTGGCATAATAAGAGGGGCATTTCAATTTCCTCTTATTCATCCCCTTTTACCATTTTCCCTCTAATTCTCTTCCTCAGCTGGTGGTCATAAGCTCTATTACCAGTAATTAGGGTGCTTATCATATCCTTTTTCTTCTCTTGTTCTTTAGAATGGGAAGGTTCCCTTGATTCAATTTTATGTTTCTTCTTAGGTGGTTCATTAGTCACCTCAGTCTTTGGTGCTTGAGTCAGATCCACTATTATGTTCTCCTCTGTTGAGGGTGATTGTTCCTCTATAAAAATGGCTGATCAATTGGAGGAGGACTATGCACTGAATAAGTGTTGTCACTATACTTTGAGGAAGAGTGCTTATCAAGGCCTCTTTCCTTGTCCTCTATTAGCACCTCAAGTTGAGTGTACAAGGCATTTTAAGATTGCATCATTTTGTCAAGTCTTTGCAAGTAGGATACTCCAGGAAATAACCCCCCAAAGGCAATCCCTTTCTTCTTTATTTTATTTTCTAGGCTTGCTAGATCCTGGTATTGATCAGCCCTTCTGGTTATTTTTTCATCCTCCAGGATGTTTCTAATTAAATCTTCTTCTATACACTCCTCATGTTCATTGACATCTGGTATACTTGGAGTTAGAAGTTTCTTGGCACCGTTAATAAAAACCTCTGGGTCTACATACCTATATATGGCCACATTCATTCTGTAATGAGTCAACCTTTTATTTACTAAATCAAGTTCCTTTTTACCAATTAAGAAATGAAAAATTTTGAGTTGTCTGGGTGTAAATGTACCCTTCCTGTGGGGAGCTAGGTGCTCCTTATCAGTCCACATCAACTCCCAAATGAATTCCATTGCATCTATCATGGGGGCACATATTTTGGGATAATATGAGGTGGTTGAGAATACCCATAAACCCTTATTATAGTGAATGTCTTCTCCAAATAGAAATCTCCCCAATTATGGTCTCCTGGCCATTTATCTACAAATTGACAAGGTCTTAGGAGTTGTAAAACATTGGTGGGTAATCTTGTCATATTTTCTCCTATCATCTCCAAAATAGGATATACAATCAACCTATGAAAAGTACAAAATTCATTCTCATGGGAGGTGTAGTTCTAAACCCTAAGCCATAATTGTAGAGGATTTGGTTGTCCCCTATAATATACCCTAGGCCTCAAATTCTGAGTATCCATATTGTTAATATTGATGAATAAGATTAAATGCATCAACAAAGAATAATGCCTAAATTTAGGGATAGGCTCAGTGCATATATCAATTAAACCTTGATGCATCCGGTCAATTACATATTGAATTTAGTCATAAACAGTACTGACGTGTGAATTTTGTAAAACTAAAATAATCATCAAAAGGTCTGTAGAAACTCTCTCAAGACCACCATATACTCCCAAAACCTTGCACAATCCATCGGAAATGTAATTCATATAGAAACTTAAATCTTTATATAAATAGGGTGATGTTCCTGGCATGGAAGAAATATAATTCCTATTTGATTTAGGCACATGTGCCTGGATCAATTTGGCAACACTGGAAGCTTCTCTGATATATCTATTCTCCAATTTATTCATATCAATCTCTGTAGAACAAGGATGTTATAGGTTTAAAGCTTTCATGAAAGAGGCCATATCTAGAGTGAACAAAGTTGTTCCATCACTTTTATTTATGGTTTTGGAAAGGGGGTCATACTTTTTATCTAGTTCCAACAACAAGTCTGTATCTAGGAAAATATCAGGGACAATCAACTTGGCTAAGCCTGACGTCCATGGGTTTGAAATAGGAATTGAGTTATCACTATTACTATAAAAATACTTAAACAGATGATAAATAGAAACCCCTGGTGTCCTAGGGTCTGTACAATTTTCTAAACCATTGGTAGAGTTCATCATTTACCTTTTTTCCTTGACTGATTCTAGGTAATAGGGCCAAAAACTCCTCAGAATAATTCCTTTTTCCTTTCTGTTCATCTTCTACTCCTTTAGCTGCTCCATTGGTTGAAGCTCCGCTCATGGTTGATCTACTCATCTTTACTGATCTCTGGATACCCTACTAAGACAATTATGTTTTAAAAACAAGCTTCTTACTGTAAGTTGCCCTAAAAACTCACAATTCTTTGCTTCTAAATGCTCTGAAAACTATGCAGTCTTTTGGCTCTAAATGCTCTGAAAACTTGGTAAATTGAAATGTATGAAGGCTATGTCTATTTATCACTTTAGGAATCAATGCGGTAAGTTGGTCGAGAATCATAAAAATTCATTCAGTCACTTTTGTCTTAATTCTGCGTACCCTGACATTAATTCTTTCTCCTAGTCATGGCATTTGAAGTTGACAGATGATCAATTTTGAATGAGCCAACATGGATTGTTATGAGTGCTTTTGTCATTTTAAAACCTTATTATATGAAAAATAGCCTAATATTTGATATGATTGGCTTATTTTATCACAACTCAACAAATCTTATACAAGATGTCAAAATCCTTTCTCTTTAATTGGTTAATCTTTTACATCATGGCGCGAGACAAAACCGTTATGAGTTTACCATACTCTTACCATAGTTTATTTTGGAGATTGCACGACTGTTATATCTCTTAGTCACTGAGAGTTAGCCTTTACCTTGGTTTCATCTTGAGATTAAACATGCATCACTCGATCTAAAACCTATCTACAGTTAAGATCTTTCTTTTTAAACCCAACTCTCCAGCACAAATTAACCTTTCTTCTTTAGAGACTACGCGACTGAATGGAATTTGAAGTCGCTGAAGGTTATGCCTTACCATGAGTTATCTAAGAGATTTCACGCAAACCATTCGATCTAAAACTCATCAACAACCAAAGTTAAGTCTCTTAATCATCTTATACTTATTGATTCTATCTGGACATTTTGCGACTACCGTTGATCATCCTTTGATCTAACGTTTCACGCTAAGTCTCATAAGTTTTAACTTTAACTTCAGTTGGTTCTAAGAATACGCGACTGAAAGAAAATCAAATTCAAAAAATAGATTTCTTAACCACAGGTTCACCTTGAGACTTCACGCATGCTATAGGATCTTAAATAACTTGGACACATGTTAGCATTTGAATCATTTTATCTGAATCACTGAAAGTTTTATGACTTTTTGACTTCTCTCAGTGATTTAATGCCAACCACATGATTTGCACTTAATCTACGGTTTAGATTCATTTATATCAAACTTGACTGAGGTTTGTTTAACCATATTTTATCTGGAGAGTTGGCGATTGAGTGAATCTCTTAGTTTCTTAAAGTTTCATGTAACTCAGAGTTTAGTTAGAGTTTAAAAGCGAGCCCTCCGATCTTTCTTTCATCAACGACTGTCACTGAATCTCTTAATCTTTATGTTCTTTATGAAATTATTTCAAGATCGCGTTACTGCCCTTGATTCTTTCTCACATCAACTACTAGCATTAAATCTCAAGAACTTTTACTAATCTTCACTTTCATCTCATGATTAAACGCCAGCCACAAGATCCTTTTAGCATCTACGGCTATTGCTGAATCTCTTAAGATTTAACTTAACCCTTGGTTCTTTATGAGATCATGCAGCTGAATGAAAATTATAACCATGCTTTAACCTTGATTTGTCTTCGAGACTTTGCGGCTGAATAAATTCAAATTTGCCCGACAAATTCTTAACTCAGGGGTTTCTTTGGCAACTTTACGCGAACCATAGGATCTGAACTTAATCAACGACCGACGTTTAATCTCTTAATCCCTTAAAGGATATTCTTTTCTTTACGATATAATGTGATCAAAGTATTGCATTGAGTCTCTGAATGAAAAGGAATATTTAGACACGGTTAGGAGATTAAGCAACTAACTTATAATATGTAAAAGGCACATGACTTAAAAGACTTAAGTCCCATGAAAAAGGTAACTGCAAATTAGAATTCAGCTACGAAGAACTAGGGTTTTTTCCTTGACATGAATGAAAAATAGCCTAGGACCTTGGGTTTTTCATACCTCTTACTGATTTTATGGCTCAGAGATCAATATTTGCAGAAAAAGAGCATTCTGGACAGGTTTTGACATTTTAAGCAAGAATATCAGTGGAAACCCAAAAATTTATAGCAAGATTCCAAAACTTGAAATATAACCAATAGTCCTAATGGGTACTAAGGGGTACTAGGAAACATTAATTTGTCTTAAGGGATTCTAAGGCTCATTAATGAGTACTACGTCCCCTAAGGAGCATGTATGATACATAGTGGGTCATAAGGGGTCCTAATGGATACTAAGGGGTTTGAGGATAGATTAATGAGTCCTTTGGGGTCCTAAATCATCCTAGGACTCATAATGGGTCCTATGATCCCTTAGGATCCTTATGACCATGTATGATACATAATGGGTCTTAATGTGTACTAAGGGGTCCTAGGACACAATAATGGGTCTTAAGGGGTCATAAATTGTCCTGGGACTCATTAATGGGTCCTACAACTCCTTAGAACCCCTTACAATACATAATAGGTGTTAGAGTAATAGTACATTAGTCTTTATAATTAAATCTATTTGGTTTAATTATTAAAGTACACTATTATTCTATTCACTTAAGCTTGTCATCTAGGTGCATAATAATTAATATGTTTATTAATTATTAAATGCACAAACCTAGCTTTCTCTGTCTTTAGGGTTACTCACCTTATAAGCTACTTTTTGTAATTATTGTAATTTCATTCTTTTGGAAAATATAATTTTTCTCTCACTCCGCTGAGATTTTCCAAACCCTAGCCTCTCTCTCACAGGTTTCGATTCAGCTTCTGGCATTTTTCTTGCAGGTGTTCTTGGCATTCTATGGATTTGCATTTGTGAAATCCTACATGGTATCAGAGCCACCCTGTCGCTGCCTAGGTTGAAGTTTTTTGAAGCCTCAATTTGAAGATGACAGCCACAACTTTTCTGAGGTTTTTCTGTCACTTTGAAGGAGGCACAATCTTCTGGAGCAGATTGAGCCAAAACGGATGCCACCATTGCGTTCAGAAGGCCCGGGAGAGTCGAAATACAAATAAATTTTGACTATTTTGGCTTCTGTGACCACAGGCAAAAATTTTTGGCCTCATAGGGCCGTACGGCTTGAAAATTGAGGTAATTTCTCAAATTTTTTTTTTAAAAAAGTGGTTTTTTAATCGTAGCTGGGCGCAGCCAGCATGCGCCACCACTGAGCCGCCCACGCGCCACCCGTGCGCAGCTGCTGGGCAACGCGTCACCCAGGCGCCACCGCTCCGCCGCCGGGGCCACCGCCGCCTCCTCAGGTGGCACCACTCATGGACCACCGCAGCACCGCTGACGTCTGGGGACGACCATACGACCGTCAATTTTAATGCAGCCTCTGTGTTTTTCCAGAGAGTTACCTTTCAGAGAGGCAGTTGGTTTTTTGACCGTAACTTGAGCATACGGTGTCCATTTTAAGAAAACAAAATATCACCGGAAAGGTGTTTCCGAGCCGGACGCAATGATGCTGGTCTTGTTTTTTGATTCGGCCATTTGAGCTCCTGTTTTTAGTGTTGAAGTAGAGGCTTTTTTTTCCCTTCTACTCTGCATCTTGTGTTCAGGTTCTTCTCTAGTTTTCTTTGTGCTTTTAGTAGTTGCTTTTTTGTTGTACGGGGGTTAGAATCATACTTTGTGGGGGGGTGATTTTTATTTTTGTCATTTACTTTCAAAAATCGACCCTTCTACTTCCGTCTTTTTCTTCTCTCAATGTCGGACCCCTCTGTGGCCCGGTTGACACCGCATAATTACCACACTTGGAAAGCACACATGACCAGGCTACTCATGTCACATGGATTATGGTCATGCCTAGATGAACAACAAACTGTCCTACAATGTCCTTTTGAACTTCTACAACACAGGAATAAGATGGATGAAGCCATGGGCTTGATTGCACTGAACATCTCCGACAGTATCCTCTTTCACATGGATGGTTTGACCACTCCTATGGCCATTTGGGGAAATTTTTCAGATTTGTTTGGTACTGTTAATGAGTTCCAGGCACTTCAGCTTGATGCAGAGTTGACTACTTTGACACCTACTAGCTTTCCCACCATTGAGGACTTCTTGATGAAGTTCAAGTCTCTACGCTCAGTTTTGCAGGGCTGTGGGAGAACTAAGATAGATGATGAGTGTATCTTCTTGATACTCTCAAAGTTGCGAGGACAGTATCAGATCTTCTCTTCCACTTTCTACTCCACCATGGATGCTTTGG
>MU224516.1:2780838-2796248 GCA_018584345.1 Thuja plicata
CTTTTACAAACAACCCTGTTAGGGGTGAGGACTCACTATCCAAGAGCTCACTGCTCAATGAGAAAGAAGGCTACAACCTCCTGAGAATAGATATGCACTATATCCAAAAGTGAACTACTGTATATGAAACAAATGTTTGATCAGTTCTTGTTATGCGCTTATGCTCTTATCTTCTTTAAGGCCTCTATCTCATACTGATATCTTTACATTGCTCTTCCCTGCATATTTCTTCAACACTTCAAATATATATTTTCATTACATATATATATATATATATATGCTTGAATAGACGTGACTATAAACAAGACCTTAGTCGGCCCAAAAACAACATTCACAACGCTTCCAAAAAAATTGGCTTAAGCGTGTTTACAATAATGTTTAATACATGATTACAAACTTATTACAATAGGCACTTAGCCTTTACACAACAAAAGATTACACGCTAATAAAAAACTTGAAGTCAGCTTCATACTCTATATTCTGAACTGCTATTGTACTTGATCTTTCTTTAACTTATCCGTACTGACATTTCGTACCATGCGTGTATAGGGTAAGCATAAAAATATATCATAGAGATTATGTCTGAAGGTGCTTGGTCTGAATTGGTCATACACACGTGCGCTGGTGCTCTGATCATCTGTGTATCTCTGTTCTGTATTTTCTTCTATACTTAGTCAATTTTCACTACTAAGTTTGCTGTCAAAACATCATATGACTTTGTTTCCATAATGACAACACAAAATAAGTCATATACTCCCTGGGAGTCAACTTTCCAACAAATAGTTTAAGAGTACATACGTCATTCACATAGAGATAGGTGGTTGGATGAGCAATTCAAGATATGTAAGGATACTTTTCCCCTTGGTACTATTGTCTGCATTGTTGATTTTGCTGAGAATTATACACTTAAACCTCAGAATGAAGTGCAAGCATTGTATTAACATTCTATACAAGTGACGATCTTTGTACATATAGCATTCTTGCATGCACATGATAACACAGACATAGATAGAAAGGTTTTAAGAGAGTATCACTTCTACATTAGTGACGATCCCACACATTCATCAGAGTTTGTGCAAGGTTGCTTCACAGTTTTCTATGAGAATTTAAGGGAAAGAGGTATTGAGTACAACCAACACATAGTATGGTCAGACGATTGCACCTCACAATTCAAGAATGCAAGGATGTTCTATTGGTTGAGTAGGATGCACGTCACAAGTGACGTTCAACATTTTTAGAATTTCATGGAGGTGGGGCATGGAAAAAGTGAGCATGATGGTGCGGGTGCATGTGTAAAAAGAGCTCTTGCTAGAGAGGAATTGAAGTACGAAGGTGGTGCAGAGTCAATAAATGCACAAAAAATTGTGCGATGGTGCAACTCTATGATGGGAATAGGTAATGAAGGTAAGTCTATGGTTAATAGGTTTTTTTGGTTGATATATGAGTCTAAAATTGAAAACTATCTAGATTGTTGTACACTTACAGGATCAAGTGACATGCACTCATTTAGAAGTTCAAATGCAGCATCACTGGGTATTTATACTAGATTAATGGCATGCTTTTTCTTGTCTTGTATGAATTTTGTGTGGGAGGAATGTGAATCAAAAGAGTGGGTTGACGAATGGTCTTATACACCTTTGCAACCACTTGATACATATCAACTTCCCAAAGCACTACAATTGAGCTAGTTTGAAGCATTAGTAGATTTTGATCACATATCTAACCTAGTTGAACCAAGTAATTTCTCAATTTATTATTCATTTTGAGATGAACTTTGTTGAACCTACTTGAACTCATTTTATTAGGTGGTTAAGTGTTTAGGGTCTTAACTTATCCCTCTATAAATTGCAGCTCATGTATATGCAGTTGATGCAGACGAGAACAATGAGGAAGGGACTGATTACTTTTTGTGTCATTGTATTGAGGGAAAAAAGAAATTGACAACTACAATCATTGATGGAGAGGGTATTGAGTACCCAATAAGATCTGTTGTTGTGATAGGGACATGTCTTAGAAGGTATGCTATCAAAATATAATGTGTTCTTGTTTGACAAATTTGAGACCTCTTACCATCATTCTATTACACTTTATA
This sequence comes from Thuja plicata, assembly GCA_018584345.1. Classification (NCBI taxonomy): domain Eukaryota; kingdom Viridiplantae; phylum Streptophyta; class Pinopsida; order Cupressales; family Cupressaceae; genus Thuja; species Thuja plicata. Next base: position 2,782,931 of record MU224516.1, read on the forward strand.
TGTTGAATTTTGTATTCATTTATGCTTATATGAAATGCAGGTACCCTATCCCAAAATCCAAGAAGTGGTTGTTTGAGGACTATGAGACACATAGACATATTTTGCATTACTCAAACCTTCTTGTTGCAATAAATATTGAATTGATAAAGTATACTGGTAGACCTTATAAGAATAATTTATGGAAACTTCATGAATCTGAACATGAGGCAATACATGACACAATAAGGGTTAGAGACGATCCATAAGGTTCGCTCAATTAGTTTTGGGCCATCATGAAGAATCATTCTACAAATGGTGGAATTATTTTGACAATTTTGTATATAAACTTTGCGAAACAATCTAACTTCGCTTTTTTGTAAATATAAATGAATATGAGGTGGTCTACATGCATATTTGGAGACCACATTTTGTATATTGAAAGATGATCAAATTGTATATAAAAGTGGCCATGGGTTTATTTGTATATACTGAGGGACAACATTTTGTATAGTTTACTGTGTACCATTTAAATAAGAGGATATGAGTGAATTACAATTGATTACAATTATAACAATGGCTCATGCAGTGGATATCTCGTGTTTCTCTAAATTATAATAATGGTTCATGTGTAGTATTTATGTATGTATGTTCATTTTCATATTATGTATTTATGTATGTATGTTCTCTCTCTCTCTCTCTCTCTCTCTCTCTCTCTCTCTCTCTCTCTAAAGAAACTACCTTGAAAATATTCCATCGAACCAAAGTAATAGGCATAATCTATAATCAAAATTATGGTGTTATATGTTATGCTTTGTGGACGTTTGAATTGCTTTACTTCTATTTCTGCCCAATTTAGCTTAGTGCACCTTGGGAACACTTCAGTCTGACTTGCGCCAGAATGTTATTGATGGTTTGAAAGTGAAAAAAGGTCTCCCCTAGAATTTACCCATCCAACTGGAGCTGATGGAGCTGACGGTTTGGTTGCATGATGAACGGTTTGAAAGATGCACCATTGAGAAACTTAACTGAGCAACAATGTAAATTTTTGCACCAACCGAGATCGGGTCAAAAAATGGAATCCGAGTGGAATCTACCGGAACTAAGCCACATGCTTTTATGCCTTCCCAAGATGGTCCTTGTGCACTTCACATATGTTTGAAATCTCTCACGAGGTTCGAGATATGGCTCTCCAAAAATTGCTGCCCAATTTGGCTTAGTGCACCTTGGGAACACTTTGGTTCGACTTGCACCGAAATGTTCTTGATGGTTGACAAGAAAAAAAAGGGTCTCCTCTAGCATTTAACCGGTCAAGTGGAGCTAGTGGAGCTGACGGTTTGGTCCCACGACGAACGGTTTGAAAGATGCACCATTGAGCAACTTTCAACTGAGCAACAATGTAACTTTTTGATCAGGTCAGAAAATGGAATCCTAGAGGAATCTCCTAGAACTAGTTCATGTGCTTGTAGGCCTTCCCAAGATGGTCCTTGTGCACTTCACAAATCTCTTATATCTCTCATGAGGTCCGAGATATGGCTCTCCCCAAATCGCTGCCCAATTTGGCTTAGTGCACCTTGGGAACACTTCGGTCCGACTTGCGCCGGAATGTTCTTGATAGTTTGCAAGAAAAAAAGGGTCTCCCCTAGTGTTTAATTGGCCAACTAGAGCTGATGGAGTTGACGGTTTGGTCCCATGATGAACAGTTTGAAAGATGCACCATTGAGCAACTTTCAACTGAGCAAGAATGCAACTTTTTGCATCAACCAAGATTGGGTCGACAAATGGAATCCAAGTGGAATCTCTCAAAAATGAGCCACATGCTTGTAGACCTTCCTAAGATGGTCCTTGTGCACTTCATATATCTCTGATATCTCTCACGAGGTCCGAGATATGGCTCTCCAAAAATTGCTGACCAATTTGGCTTAGTGCACCTTGGGAACACTTCAGTCTGACTTGCGACGAAACATTTTTGATGGTTCAAAAGAAAAAAAGGGTCTCCCCTAGCATTTAATTGGCCAATTGGAGTTGATAAAGCTGATGGTTTTGTCCCATGACAAATGGTTTGAAAGATGCACCATTGAGAAACTTTCAACTGAGCAACAATGCAACTTTTTGCACCAACCAAGATCGGGTCGGAAAATGGATTCCGAGTGGAATCTCCCAAAACTAAACCACGTGCTTGCAGGCCTTCCCAAGATGATCCTTGTGCACTTCACAGATCTCTGATATCTCTCATGAGGTCTGAGATATGGCTTTGCAAAAATTGCTGCCCAATTTGGCTTAGTGCACCTTGGGAACACTTCGGTCCGACTTGTGCTGGAATGTTCTTGATGGTTCGCAAGAGAAAAAAGGTCTCCCCTAGCATTTACCCATCCAACTGGAGCTGACGGTTTGGTCCCATGATGAATAGTTTGAAACAACAATAATGAAAAATTTGCATAGCAACTTTTAAAAGTTGCTCGACAACATTTGTGCAACTTTTGACAATGTTGCAAAATGTTGCTATTAGGACCTCTAGAGCTATTGAAATGACTTAGAAGACCCTTAGATCCTATAGTAGGAGCTTTATTAGACCAAAAAAATCAAAGCTACTTATCCTATCATATGTCATCAGTCTAATCAACCTTAGGTTTATAAAGACACCTTAGATGGATTGACTTTACAATGAGATCAATCTACTCAAAATGAATACCCAGGTGTACCCAAGGAACATTATATAGAGCATCAAAGATACACCTACAAATATAAATTCACTTAAGTCATGGAGTGCATACATATAGAGCATGAAAGATACACCTATATACAATGTAGCACATCAAACACTAATTCACTTAAATCATAAAATTGCTTATGTTCTAGAGCAAACATGTAGTACATACATTATGAAGCATAGACATGAATGAAGACATTATATTTTTCCATTAGTATACACAAGGAAAAACATGATCTACACCATCGGTTAACACTACACTGAAAGACAGGGCACAACACTACCCGACGCCAAGGTTACCCGATACTTCCAAGTTCAAAGCATCCCGACAAACACTATTCAGTGTTACCCGATGAAAAAAAGGATAAAGGAACCCGACGAGTAACAACAGTGAAACCTGACAGAACCGAAAAGAGAGGAACCTGACAGATGAAGGGAACCTAATGATCAATTGAACAAAGGAACACCGACAGACTTTCAGTTCAACTCGACGACCAAGAACCAACAGTCTGTTACATTCCGCAAAAAGTGGATCTGACTTTCCACGTTAGATAAAACACTGAAGTTGTATATATAGCTTCTTGATTTGTTTTAAAACCATTATGTGCGGAGAAAGAAATGCAATTAATATTTTTTTAATTAGTTTTACTAATTTAAAACATGCAAACTAAAGATCAAGGTCAAGTTGTAAACCTTGGATCTGGAGTTAACGTTGTAATGCGCGATTCTAAGAGATACTTGTATAAATAGATGCTCAATCTATTGTGAACATGTTGTTGTTCGATGATGATTGTAGCCAATGAGAGCATCTAAGGACCAGACAAGAGATTTCATGCACAAGGATAGAAACAGATCAAATCAGTTTCAAGAACAAGAACACAGGCTACCGACAAGCAGAGAAAGGTATTAATCAATCACTATAGGTGATATTCATATTATGAGAGATTTAATGGATCTGTGATCAACAATTGTAGATTGCATACAATCAGGTCAAACATATGTACTCATTCTAACAAGTGTAGTACACTTAAGAAATCCTTTCAAGAAAGGTGGACTTAACAGTCATATTGTAAATCTCTTAACCGAGTGCACACTTAAATCAGTGTTGCTAAAGCTCTGAACAAAGTAGTTCTTAACTGGTCTCCACTTTAATACTCCTAACATGGTAGATCATTAGAAGTGATCAATTGTAAGCCTTTACCTTTTCCCTTCCATTCTGCAGATAGTGAATTTTTGTGGGTGCCATCCCCACCGCAGTTTTTACTTCCTAACTGGATTTTTCTACGATATCATATCTTGTGTTATGTGTTTATTACTTTCATGAATGTTCGTATGAATGTTGCAAACTATTAAATATTATGAATTAATGTTACATGCATAAAGAAGAACAACAGAAATGGTCGGTAATACATTAATGAATGTTTACTAATGATGAAAGGTGAAAATAAATAAAAATTTTAGAGGTACTGATTCACCCCTCCCCTCTTAGTACTACTTCCCATTAATTCCAATAATTGGTATCAAAGCTAAGTCTCTTCTTGGAAAGCATAAAGGCTTAAGAGAAAAGATCATACAATGGAGAAGTACAAACTTGATAAGTATATTGAAAACAAAAAGCTTGAGATATAGATGTTCTATGAATAGTATAAAGAAGTGAGAATCAAGATGAGAGAGCTGTTGGATGAGAGGAAAGGTATGGAAACTCAGAGCAATGAAAAATATTATCAAGAAGAAGAGATTCCAGATTTCTTTGAATCTTGAGGATCAAATACAAGTAATGCATCAGATACATCAGAAGAAAACATCACAAATCTGAAGGAGATCAATCAAAATCTGACAGAGAAAATAAAGATGCTACAAATCGATCAAGAGTCCCAGATGGTAAGAATGATTGATGTGATGAGTTCTTCTAGACAAGCTAAAATAGAAAGAACACTTGCTATTGATGGCAGAAGGAAGATTACAGAGAAAATACAAGAGAAGGAGTTAGAAATTCAAAGACATGCTGAGCATCACCATGAGATCACAAATCAGATTATTCTAATGAGTCAAGAAGCAAAAAAAATGAATATAGAACTCATTGAAAGAGTACAAGCTATCGGTGAACCAAGAGAAGAAAATGAAAAACTAAAGCATGAGGTTAGAATTCAGCAACAACATAATGAAGTTATCAGAAAGGCTGAAGAGAGCAATAAAAGAATGGATGATTTTCTTGAAGGACACCAAAGAGTCAACAACAACAATGATTTAGGCTTTACCAAAAATGGAGAATCATCAACTCAAGCCAATCCAAAGAATGTCTATGAAAATCAGGGACCAAGAAAGATGACATGCAAACACTATGAAAAGCAAGGGCACACATCAAATGTGTGTAGAGGCAAAATGAAAGGTATTCCTAAATCTACATCTTCATTAATAGGATCTTGTTATAAATGTAACAAGAAAGGACATAAAGCACATGAATACAAGTCTAAGATGGATCAACCAAAGAAGGAAACCTACATGGACAAATACTATCCTACATGCAAGATGAATGGGCACACAAGCCTTGAATGTTGGAAAAAGAAAAGGCAAGCATGGAATCCTAAAGGTCAAGAAACTCCCTATCAACCAAAGAGAATTGGTAATCAATATGTATGGGACTAAAATACTTGAACAAAATGTACAACATGTGGTAGATATGGTCACATTGCTGAAAACTACATGAGAGCATGGACCAAACGGTCTAGAGGCTGGACAAACCCCGGAATGGCAAGCTTACATTGTCACAAAGTTGGTCATCTAAAGAAAGACTGCAAAGACCGAATGATAGAGACAAGCACATATCCCAATGGAAACACCATTGAAGATATCTAGAGGGCTAGAGACAAAATGTGGATAAAAGCTTCAAGCAATGATGAAGCTGGACCAAGCAATGTAAATGGTGACACCCCATCAAATGGATCTGGTGAAATCACCACCCCCACTTAAGCTAAACAAGTAAGTATGAAACTGCACTACACCAAGTCATATTTTGTATCAATTCCATTATACAATTGATAGATAGTCAAAATCTGCATAAATAAAGATGCATATTATGTTACTTGTTACAATTATGAGAAAACAACCTTGTCAGTATACACATACCGAAAATCATTAGCAAACATAATGGATGAGTTGTTTACACTTACCGAAAATTGTCGGTCAACACATAAAATGGCTAAGTTGCCCATGTAACCCAACACCCATTGGTAAGGAATCAAAGTTATAAAGTTGTCATGACAGAATACCGATATCCGTTGGTAAAAAGAAAAATTATTAACAGCCATCCCGAGCATCCTGACAACCCCGATGATGATTTTTGAAAGTCTTCCCGATGAACCCCATCTTCATGTCCCGATGATTTGTTGAGCATTTATGATAGACTTAGGGTAAAATTGTATAAATAGTCGATGGGAGCACTTCATTTTGCAACCACAATTTGAAGAGAAAAGCAGAGCAAAAAATAGAGCGATTGAAGAGCATTCAGCAGAGAGACCTCAACTCGATCCAAGCACACAACAAATAGATCATTCACCATTATCATGAATCGAAGTAAGTACCAAGGGCACCGAAAGAACTCTGACGTTATTTTCAAGAAATCCCCAAATTTTCAATAAAGCCCTAAAACTTGAAAAATGATGGCAACCACTTCAAGAACCGCTAAGATCAAGAGTGATAAGAAGAATGTGGTTAAGTTAATTAAAAATAACACCTGTGTAGAGCCCAACTACAAGATATACCTGGAGATCACATCACAACATGATGAAAATAGCGCATTTTCCAAGATTCCACCTAGGGTTTTGCTAATAGAGGACGTAAGGTCCTATATTCAGTGTAAGATTGTTGAAATAGGTGATCTGGAGATGGATGAAGATTACAAGAAGCTTTGTGACACAAAAGGAAACCTAAAAGATGAACATAAGCATCTGCAAGTGAAGGGAATAACCAATGCCCTATATTTATCAAGGGACTTCAAGACTGACTGGATTAGGTTGGTACTTAGTAGAATGCATGACTAGAAGTTGTGGTTGGATCAACTCAAACAAATCACTAAGGATGTCCTTCACGCTGTCACTGGTTATCCAATAACCGGAAAGCCTAAGGCTCACAAGCATCCTTCCAAGCCAAAAGTTGAAAAGCTTACAAAAGATGAATAAGGTAACAAAGGTCTGAAAGTTAACACCATCGCCAACGAAGAACTGAGATTCGGTGCATGTGTGATTGGTTACAAGATCTTTTAGGAAAGTAGGCTGAACAACATTTTGACAACCTCAGTAATCACAACTTACAAGATAGTGACAAAGGGCATAGATGGATCTATGTGAGATCTTGCTAAAACAACTTGATGAGAACATGAACACAATCATGTCTGCAAAGACTAACACATGTAAGTTTGACTCACTTATCATGTGTATATTTTTCTACTTTCAAGAATAATTTCTTTCAGTAGGAAAAGTAAAATGGGACACTACAAAGCCGGTGACATTACAGATTAGTGAATTAATTAAGTCACTAGGAGATAACTTTGAGTCAATCATGACTGCATACTTCCTTGAATTTAAGGAAAAGATGATGGAAAGAACAAGGATCCCTGAGAAACTTATTGAAAAACATAGCAATGAGATATGTTTTATGGTGGATACAGATTTCAACCACATAAAACCGATTATACCAAGGACAACTTGGTTAGCCCCACTTGATTATGAAATCAACATAGATCAAGCAACCAATGCTATTGAGGCATTGATCAATGAGCCCATTGACAACAAACAACAGAGGTTTGGATCCTATGAAGAGGCCAGGTCAAATATAAAAAGAGGCCTAGAAATCAAAAAGATTGTCAACAAGAAGAATAAGATGGTTAAGAATCTTAAAAAGATTCTATCGGTTAATGAGGAGGAACAAGAACAAACAAAGGAAACTAATGAATAAGGTACCATCGGTGAAGGGAAAGATGAACAAAAATCAGACTCTAAGGAAACTAAATCTGATACACCTCCACCTCCTACAAAGAAGCAGAGGACAAGGAGTCAAACTGCTAAGACTGATACTACACCTCTTAAGAAAGGTCAAGTAAGGACCTATAAGAGGAAGCAACCAAGAAAGAAAACAAAGGAACAAACTATGAAGACTACAACTACAAAGAGGAGAAATAGAATGGTCAGGACTAAAGCTGACATAGAGGATTTTAAAGAAGATGAGACCGATGTAGTGAAGAAGAACTTCAGAAATCAAACAATTGATGAGGTTGTTGAATCTATTGCTGCATCTGGCACCATGTATGATAAGAAAATTAGATAATGGGATACACTGAAACCAGAGGACCAAAATAAGATACAAGAAGCAATCATTAGGTCAATGGTAAAATTCAAATACGTACCAGCTAAAATTGTCAATCAAATACCTAAAGAGCTGGGTAACAGAATATCCCAACAATGGTCATTGCTGGAATTATATTGGAATGATGTACTGAGAGGGGAGGGGTGAATTAGTACCTCTAAAACTTTTCTTGGTTATCCCATTAACCCTTAATCATCAGTTTGTAAATTATCTTATCTAACTGTTCATATTTCTTTATGTATATGCAATCATATCATAAGTTCTTTAATTATGTAGCCATAAAAGAAACATTCATGAAAATAGATAACACATAACACAAGATATGATATCGCAGAAAAATCCTGTTAGGAAGTAAAAACTGCGGTGCGGATTGTTACCCACAAGACTTCACTATCTACAGATAAGAAGGGGTCAGTTAAGGCTTACAATTGGTCACTTTTGATGACCTACCCTGTTAGGAGTATTATAGTGGAGACCTGTTAAGATCTACTTCATTTGAAGCTTTAGCAACACTGTTAAGTGTGCACTCTGTTAAGAGATTCGTAAAGAATGGTTAAGTCCACCTTCTACAAAAGGATTTTAGATGTGATGCACTTGTTAGAATGCAACTACATAAGTCTTTTATTTTATGATGTATGCAATCTCTAATTGCTGATAATAGATCCAATAAAGCTTCCTATGTATAAGTAATCATCCTTCCATGATTGAATAATACCTTTGTCTGCTCGTCGATAGCCTCTGTGTGTTCTTGAAAACTGATGTGATCTATTTTTGAACTTTGCATGAATTCTGCCTTCTGCTCCTTAGATGCTCTTTGTGGCTATCAACAACAATGAACTCATAACTCACAATTGATTTGAACATCTATTTATACTAGATTTTTTCTCAATTCTTGATTCACGCTTCGCAAGTTAACTCTATATCCAAGGTTTAAAACTTGACCTTGATCTTTAGTTAGATATGTTTTAGATCCATTAGGATGCTTTAAAACATTTACATAAAGCTTGCTTGACCCTCAAGTTATGATTTAAAACAAATTAAAAACTCTATAAATAGAATTACATTGCTTTATCCATTGTTTAAAACTCAGATCCACTATTTGCGGGTTCTCTAACTGACTGATGGTTCTGAAGGTCGGTTTTCTTTGTTGACAGTGTTCCTTTCTTGAACTAGTCGTCGGGTATGCCTTTTTTGTTCCGTCAGTTTTGTTCTTAAAACTGTGTCATCCGTGATGATCTCAATGTTATGTTATTGACCCGTCGGTGATGTCCTATTCACTTCGTTGGTGTAGCACTTGTCAGTGTTCGTCGGTCAATTCCATACTTAGCATTTTTCATGACCTCTGTGTTCTGTCAGGTATGCTCACTATTTTCTATTAATGCTTGTAGTCCGCTGGTAATGCTTGTAGTGATGATCTCTGTAAATGTTTTTCACTAAGTGTACTAATGGAAAAATTAATGTGATCAGGTCATATGCTCTACAGACTGAAAGAGAAGCAAGGGAGAGGGTACTAGTAACACTTATGCCTCCCGAATCTAAGATAGAAGAAATTAAAGAAACACTGAAGAAGCACTCATGAAAATTTGTAGCCAAGATAAGGGCTTACAAAGTGCTAGAGGATAAGTTTATAGAGCTAGATACAATGACCAAGACAAAATGGAGATGACTCCTAGATCTGCCAGCAGAGTCAACAAGTCGTGAGGAACAATTACTTCTCACTGACACACCTCATAGAGAGGAGGAGAAAGACAAGGCAAGTCCTCAGAACATTGCTTTGGATAATGTTGAAGATATGGAATGAATTAATTTTGACAAGGTAATGGATGATCTTGACATTTAATACATCACCAATTATGACTCTGATAAACATCCGTAGAAGAAAGATGATGTAATATTCATAACACTTAAGGATCAGGGAAGGAAACAAGAATTGAAGACATCAGAGAATAAAGACATGGATGTTCTTGATGAAGTATGGCTAGACACTTCAGTCATGGACACAACAGAACCAGACCCTGCAGAGAAAATACAAAAAGATGAAGATGTCACTACTCAAAAAGACCAAACCGACGAGCAGGACACCACTCTAGATACAACCCAAGCTAGCACACAAGGAAATATGTCAGTATTAATGAAGGCAATCAATATACTAGAGGGTAATGAAGGATCTACCACAGAAGACACAAGCACACCCAAGGACAAGGGTGATGATGAAGCAAAAGACACCACAGATGACACAAAGGACACAACTGCAGAACAAGCTGCAACCGATGATCAGAAAAATAAGTCTACTGATCAAAGTAAAGAGCAAGAACAAAAGGTAGAAGAGGACATGCACAAAGATAAGAGTGAAGAAGCAAAGAAAGATGAGATGGAAAAGAAAATAGAAGAAAAATTTGCAGCATCACCCAAGGTTGATGAAGAGACATCTTCACAAAACTGACAGGTGTACCCAGAGCAGAAAACACAAGAAGCATCATCAACAAAACCTTCACCAAGCACTTCAGAGAGGAAAAATGAACTAGCAATGGTAGTTCATAATTCTGCGTCCCCACAAGTCTCAAAGAAGAAGAAGAGCAAGCATAAGAATCCAATAACTCTCGATGAAATCATTGAGATTCCAGTTTGTGATCCCAGGACATTGGATCCAACTGAATTAACCAAGTATGCAAGAATCTGTGAGATAAAAGCAATGCAAGAAAAATTGAGAAAAGCTACAAAGGAGGAAAAGGTACTTGAATTAGCAAGAGGAATACTTCAACAAATTGTACCAGATGTAGATGTTGATCAAACAACCCCAATGGTTGATCAACTAGTGGTTCTCACAGACGCAATGACATCTCAGAACATAGATGCTGAGAAGGTCATGGAAGAAAGACTTGAACAAAAATATAAGTTCAAGCTAGAAGAGAAGATAAGCCAAGAAGTGGCGCTGCAGAAGGTAAAGCTTTCTGAATTGGTTAGCACAATCGATCCAATAATCTCAGAAGCTATCACCTTGATACAAAAGTTATGCACGCTTGATCAACTCACCCAGGAGTATATCGACAAGATAGCACAAATAGATGTTTATCTTCATACAAGTGCACAAAGTCTCACGAATAGTCAAGAGGAAATAAAATTGCACAATGAGCAACTAAAGCAAGCACAAAAATTGAGACAGGACATTCAGATTGCAGAGACAAAGTTTAGAGATGAGGTAAATGAGCTTCAAGCACAACTCTTACTGACACTCAAACTACTATGGAAACATATGACAGAGGCAAAAGCACTAATTTCCACCCCATAAATGTCTCTCCTGGACAAAATTTATGATATGCATGCAAGGCTAGAGCTAGAGCACATGGCACTAGAACTCCTGAAAGAAAAATGGGAGAAATTGCTCGAAGACATCAAGAACACCCATTCACATATTCTTGACACATTGTAAGTTACACATTTTTGTCACATTTTTGGCATCTTATAAGTTGTACATTTTTGTTATGAGTATCAAATAAAGGGGGAAGTGATATGTACAATCACAGTAAAAGAAGGGGGAAGTGAAAGGAAGAAATGATGTGTACAGTCAAACATTTGAAAGAGCAAAGAACAAGGAATGTATAGTAAAGAGGCAAGTATACATGTACATATACTTATACTATACCGATGAATATAGTTAGGGGGAGTCATATAATGACAATGATACAGACATGGTGTACATACTAAACACTTTAGTGTTATGCTTTTGATACTAATGTCAAAGGGGGAGGTTGAAGGAATTATATTTTCTCATTAGTATACACAAGGAAAAATATGATCTACACCATCAGTTTACACTACATCAATAGATAGGGCACAACACTACCCGACGCCAAGGTTACCTGATACTGCCAAGTTCAAAGCATCCTGACAAACACTATTTAGTGTTACCCAATGACAAAAATGATAAAGGAACCCGATGAGTAACAACAGTGCAACCCGACGAAACAACAAAGAGAGGAACCTGACAGATGAAGGGAACTCAACGATCAGTTCAACAAAGGAACACCGACAGAATTTCACTTCAACCCGACGACCAAGAACTGACAGTCAGTTACATTCCGCAAAAAGTGGATCTGACTTTCCAGGTTAGATATTTAACATTGAAGTTGTATATATATCTTCTTGATTTGTTTTAAAACCATTATGCGTGGAGGAAGCAATGTAATTAATGTTGTTTTAATTAGTTTTACTGATTTAAAACATGCAAACTAAAGATCAAGGTCAAGTTGTAAACCTTGGATCTAGAGTTAACATTGTAATGCAAGATTCTAAGATAGGTCAAATACTTGTATAAATAGATGCTCAATCTATTGTGAACATGTTGTTGTTCGATGATGATTGTAGCCAATGAGAGCATCTAAGGACTAGACAAGAGATTTCATGCACAAGGACAGAAATGGATCAAATCAGTTTCAAGAACAAGAACATAGGCTACCGACGAGCAGAGAAAGGTATTAATCAATCACTATAGGTGATATTCATATTATGAGAGATTTAATGGATCTGTGATCAACAATTGTAGATTGCATACAATCAGGTCAAACATATGTACTCATTCTAACAAGTGTAGTACACTTACGAAATCCTTTCAAGAAAGGTGGACTTAACAGTCCTATTGTAAATCTCTTAACCGAGTGCACACTTAAATCAGTGTTGCTAAAGCTCTTAATAGAGTAGATCTTAACCAGTCTCCACTTTAATACTCCTAACAGGGTAGATCATCAGAAGTGATCAATTGTAAGCCTTTACCGGCTCCCTTTCATTCTGTAGATAGTGAAGTTTTGTGGGTGCCATCCCCACCGCAGTTTTTACTTCCAAACAGGAGTTTTCTGCGATATCATATCTTGTGTTATGTGTTTATTACTTTCATGAATGTTTGTATGAATGTTGCAAACTATTAAACATTATGAATTAATGTTACATGCATAAAGAAGAACAACATAAATGGTCGGTAATACATTAATGAATTATTACTAATGATGAAAGGTGAAAATAAATAAAAGTTTTAGAGGTACTGATTCACCCCTCCCCTCTCAGTACTACTTCCCATTAATCCCAACAATGAATTCACTTAAGTCATTCACGTAGGTTGTATACATGAATTTAGGTTATGAGTCATATAAATGAATATACATGAAGTACACACACAAGTACATTAATTTATCGAAACACACATGCATATACGCAAGTCATGTGAAACAAGAATACACTTAAGGCATAAACATCCAACCAACAAATTCAAGGATCAAA
>MU224516.1:2797651-2816886 GCA_018584345.1 Thuja plicata
TCTTTCCTAATGACCTCGAGCTTGGTGGGGTAGGCTAACAAAAAAAAAATTAACATAAGAGAAATAATATGATACCACATGGGTTCAATTAAAACTATAAACAAGAGGTGTGCAAAATATGATACCAAAAAGCTCTGTAAGACAAAGTCAATGGCAGAAAGGGTGACATCCTCAATCTCAGAAATCTGAGCCCTTGACAAGCCCTATAAAACACCAAATAAATATATAAGAAATAGTTTACAATGAAGATTATGATTCACTTGAATTCCACAAATGATTATGATCCACAACTCTATTATCACAAGTTTATAAACAAATTTTACGAACCATTATTACAATATAAAAATTTTCTCTTCTTTCACACACAAGACTATTCTTTAACAAATTTGTAGTCACAGTTAGAGAAGGATGGTCTAGATTGTATTCGTGGGGGTCAGAGGTTAGGACCACTTTTGTAGCAGGTAATAGGAATGTTGTATCCTGGCAGTAAGTATGTTTTAGTGTGTTTACCCTTAGCATGGAGGGATTTAGAGTGCTTTTAGGTTGAGAGTATGGTGCAGGAGCACCTCCTAGCACATGGAGTCTCGTGAAGATTGAAGACCCTTGATGTTCTTAGTGAACTCTTGGCCCAAAGGGACCCAAGAAATCTTGTAGTTCAAGGCTTTAGAATTAGTCTATCATTGAGATCTAATTGTGAGACCTAGTTCCAAGTTTGGGCACTTATAAGCCACTTGGTACACTATGGTCATGAGATTTAACTCTGCATAAAAATGACTTGTCCAGATTCCCCTGTCTTAGCCTTTGAATGCAACCTGTTTGGTGAAGAGAACTTACCTATAACTCCAGTTATCATGATTTTTATCTCTGCAACTCTGGTTTTTGTTCATTTCTAAGAGTTTCACATTGTTTTTCAAGTTTGAAGCGTTTCCACCATGGGAATTGGATAATATCTGGTGGAAATCTTCTTTGTAATATGATTTTAAATATTCTACAAGTTTTTTTTGTGTTGATTCAGGGAGATGGCCATATGATCGAGCCCTAGGTGTATATCTCAATGTATGCACCAAATCTGAATATACAAAGTAGTGTATAACTTCTAGAGAATTGAGCACCAAGGGCCCTAATTGTGGATTTGATGTCTTTTTGTGAATACCTAAGTGTTCCAACTAGTTTCAGAAGGAAACACCTCCATTTTCTAGCACTTCCTTCTTTAGTGGAGGCCTAATTAGCTCTCTGGTCCAGTATGAGATTCTTTGACTTAGCCTCTATTTTTACCCCTCAAACCTTGGTGCTCCTGGTTTAGATGTATCTTAGTAAAGGGTATTTGAATATATTATTCAATCCCTAAGTCTTTTGGGGCTTTCAAAATTTATCTTGACTGTACTGCCTAGACAGGGCTACTAGCATTTGACTAGACAGTTTAGCAAATGACTTCAAAGGTCTCAATCAGTTTGATTGTGTGCATGGACCAAGTCCATTTTGATTCCTCCATGATGTCTAAGGTCCCCATTGATCATTGTATGGGATTGTAAGCCTTGTAACCATTTTTGCGCTAAGAGTAGTGGCTTGGGTCTTAGTAAGCCTCTTCATGATGAACCCATCTCTGTTGTCTGCAACTCATAATTCTTATGGGGGGTATTGAGGTTCTTTTTTGCAACAATTTTTAAAGGTGTGAGATTCAAGGTTTGCCACTCTTTATAGAGAGTTAAGGGATTCAATGATTGGATCATCATACCCTTGACACTTGCATCAGAGTAGGTGGTATGGGTAGTGATGAAAATATTTGGGGTGCTTATGAACCTAGGGTGTAGATGGGTTCTTGTCTATGGTGAAGATATAGACTAGTATATGGGGACTGTCTATGTATGAGTTCAACATTGGTTGAATTGAGTCCAAGGATGGAGGGAGGAAGTTCAAATCAATTTGAGTCATGATGGCTAGACAAGGAAGTGAATTCGTTGAGTTGAATTACGTTAGAAAAAATTCTTTGACCATAAAGCAATAACAAAAAAACATACACTAAGTTACATACAAATTATTAAGATATGATATTTTGAAAACAACGTACTATTCTATTTTATGAATATTTATAAAACATTACCTCAGGTTTTTGAGCTACTCGTCTACGTCTACTAGAACGAGCACTCCTTGTTGTGCTTGTACTACCAGCTGCACCTTGCAATGCATATTATTCATGTATCAATTTAGATTCTTCTATACATAAAAATTTATTTACTTTTAACAGATTTAGGTAATTAATTAAAATAACATGTCAAAACACAAATTTAAACAAACCTGTGTCGGCTTTGTACCATACACCATTGAAAATAGATCATCTGTGAGGGCCACATCCTCAGTAGTGGATGCCTGACATCTTCTCCCGCAATGTACACATGAATGGAATGTTGAACCATCTGCACTCGCATGACTATCTACCCCATCACATATACCATTACAACTGATGCAAATATGCTCAATGGGCTGGGTTGACCCTGCAAGTGTATTTGATGATAATGGAGCTCACACGGGATGAGATGATTCTAATGGTGCATCTGATGACGATGGAGCTAGCACAGGATGGGATGATCCTAATGGCGCATTTGATGAAGATAGAGGTGGCACAGACATTGATCCATCCTCTCCAACTAACTGAGTGCCATGTTGGATAATGACATCAGTCAATGATGCAGCTGAATGAAGAGTCTGTATATCCATAGACTCCTTCACCACTACTGGGACCACAACATGAATGAGGGGTTTTCTTGTAGTACGCCTCCTCTCTTGTGGTCGGGTAATCCTATGTGCCCCAGGTCTATCCTGCGCAGAGCCTCTCCCTCTACCCTGGAACTCACAAAAGTCAAAGTAATTCGGCTTCTCACCAAGGATAAACTCATAGTATAGCTTCCTTAAAAAATATAAAGGCACCTCATTATTATTACAAGGTGGTTGGTTAAATACCATGTACCACCTATCCCAAAAAGTTGATTTCATCCCCCTATGAGCACACCAATGTATAGGAAACCATTTTGTATTAACTTCTAGGGAATTACTAGTATTAGGATCGGTAAAAAGGGCACATATGTCACATTTTTATATGCCTTTTCTTTTCACATCCTCATATGATAAACCATCAACATAATATGTACGACACCTATCCCTCCATGAACCCCATTTTGTCACCTCTTGAGACACCTCATTTGCACTATTGGACATTTTTCTAATGTAGTGGCGAGGGTAGAGTGATGCTGAAGACCGAAATCCTTCAACCTATTGACTAATATATTAATTTTTTCACTATTTTGGTTAAGGTGTTGCACGAGGTCCTCTTGTGTTGCATTTAAATGATCTAATGGCACATGTGGAGGGTCTATGGGTGGCGGTGGTTGTGGACAAGGAGAATTTTGAGGAGGGTTTGCGGGTGGCGATGGTGATGGACGAGGAGAATTTTGAGGAGGGTTTATGGGTGACGATGGTGGTGGACGAGGAGAATTTTGAGGAGGGTTTACGGGGGGTGGTCTTTCATTTCTTTTTCCTCTTCTTGGGTTGTTTGATGAATCTGAATAAAATTAATAAAAGAAAACCAAAAATCAATATCATAACCTAATTTGATAAAAAATGTAAAAAAAAACAACAAAAAAATAAAAATAATAATACATACCTTTCTTACGGGTCGCCATTGCTTGAAAATGTGCAAATTGTTGAAGATTTCTTATTTTCTTCAAAGCTCGATCAGGTTCTTAGGTATTTTTGCCCTCCTCCACTTTGTTGCTCTGCGGTTTAGGTGTTAGAAATGGCCTAAGCCACGGGCTTTGCAAAATATATTATGTTTCTAATAACCTGATCGGGTTATTAGAAACATCTTAAAATTTGATCGTGTTATTAGAAAATATAATATGTCTAATAACCCAATCGAGTTATTAGAAACATCTCAGAACCCGGGTTCTGAGAAAGCTAAATTTTTTTAATAATATTGTCTAGGCTTGGTTACCAAGCCTAGTATAATTTCAAAATTTCAATAACCCGATCGGGTTATATGAAATTTGAATTTTTTTAAAACATGTGTCCACTTTTTTGGTCCACAACTTGGTGCACATACACTGAAACATGGTCTCGTTTCAAACAGTACCCCATTTTGAAACAGTGTAACATTTGGAACGAGACCCCGTTTCAAAATGGGATCTCGTTTCTTGAAGTTAGGCTCGGGGTCCCATTCCTCACGGGGTCTTGATTTGTATTTTGGCTCGGGACCCTGAAGCGTAATGTGACCTCATTTTTTACAAGCGGGACCCCATTTGGTAAAAGTCTTTTTCACGAAATCGACTAAGTGTAAAAGTTCCATGAAAAGTGGACTCATCTTCTTGCTTTCACCCTTATGTATGAACCATGTATTTAAAAATCAATAGAGAAAGTGTGTCATAGTATTCTCTTATGATATATTGATCTACAACAAATCATGAGGGGAACATCTACAACATTTGGATGAAAATTTGAAAATATTAGAACAATAGTCCTTTATGCTAAGGAATCCAAATGTTCTTTTGGGTTAATGGAGATTCTCTATTTAGAATGTCATTGGTGCTCAAGGGGTAAAATTCGATCAACAAAAGATAGAAGCCATTCTTAGATTAGCACCACCAACCAATATAACTAAAATAAGAGGATTCTTTAGGCTTTGTAGCTATTATGGAAAATTTTGAATATCCAATATCCAACATGATCACAACGACATTGAGGAAATGTAAAAGAAATCCTTACATGGTGGTTGGAGATCATGAATTCTTCTCCTAACACCCACTAGACAACATATAAAAGAACATTGCTTCTCATCTTAAAAACTTTCCTCGACCTCTTCTCTTAAATACCTCCTAAGAAAGTCATTTGTCACTAGATGTTAACCAGTCAAATGAGGGTGTCCATGGTGTTTGTCAATGACGATGAGTGTTTGAGTTGTTCAAAATAAAATCCTTTTGATTTGATTCACCCCACTCAATAATAAATCTCATTATCCTATGGTATTGGTCAAAGACCAACCCTAAATGAACTCCCAAGCTCGGCACAAACAAAAACTCAATTATCATATCCATCATTATTTCCCCTATAGCCTTAAACAATTAACCCATGATGTTTGCATTAGATATTAGGGCAATTAGGAAACTATTGGAAATGTTTTTTTAATTTCAAAAAAACTACTAGAAAGAATATAACTTAGATAAAACAAATGCTTGAAGAAATAAAAATTGTACCAAAAATACTAGTCTTTATTAAAGACAAAAAGACTTATCTATTGCCTTTGACATTTTATCCATGATGTTTTCTCTCTAAAAAGTAGATTTATTCTAAAATTAGATTTAAGCAATCAATCCTTTTTCTGCTATGTAATGGGATTGCTAGCTACAACCTCTAGGCAACTTTTTTTTATAGCTAATTGACCATCAAGAGGACCACACCCTTTATATCATAATTTAAACAGAGTGGGCATATTCCAAAAAGTACCTTCCTGTGCTATAACGAAAAAACCACCGTTATGGTGGTTGCCTTCTATCATCTACATGTGAACCTAGTAATATTTACAAAACAAAACTTTAGAACAACTTTATTAGACTATAGCCATAGGAGAGACTCAGGTTTCTACCTCATTCTCGAAGCTATCCGAGATGAGAGTGCTAACCCAAGAGACATCTTCAATGGTAACCAATCTCATTGCGTGTTCAACAAACTTCAAACCCTGTGATGCCTTCATCCTCCTCCAATCCTTTTTCTATAGGAGACCAATAATAATAAATTGCCTCCATTTCCAACTTATGACACCAACGTTCACCAGCAAAGTTCCAATGATGGAATTTCAAAAGCATAGATAACCAGCATAAGAACCCCCATTGAAAACTCTAAGGAATTCGTGTTTAAACAGAGTATCCAACATATTTTCTATCAACTATTTTGCCTCTGCAAGATCCAACATGACCATAGAAAATATTGATTGACCCTATAACTGTGGTCGAAGATCATGAATTCTTTTCCTGACATCCACTAGACTGCGTACACAAGAACACTGCTCCTCATCTTCAAAACTTTCTTTAGCCTCTTCTCTGAAATACCTGCTAAGAAAGTCATCTATCACTGGTTGCAGACCAACAGAATGGGTGCATCCACAGGGTTTAGTGATGGTATCAAGGGATTGCATTATTAAGTTTTAACAAAACAATGCTTTTGATTTATTTAATTCACCTTGCTCAGTATCGATTCCCAACATCCTATGATGTCAGCCATCAACTCTACGTCATCAATAATTTTTATATGCTCAATCAATTTTATTATGTCTTGATAATTAGCTCATCATAAACTCAGCTGACATTTTGAATTTTAAATTTTAAATCTGGTCATGGCCCTGCTTTAGAACTTATAATGTATTCCTGGTTAATGTATAGTAGCAGCCAATCCTACGATATCAACCATCAACTCTACATCATCAATAATTGTTATCCCCCATTAATGTTCAATCAATTTTATTATGTCTTCATCCATCTCAGCTGGCATTTTAAACTTCAAATCTGGTCATGGCCCTGCTTTAGAACTTATAATGTATTCGTCGTTAATGTATATAGCAGCCAACATGTTGACCTCTTCATTTAAATTCCAATTAATCCAGATAGGCCAAACATTTTAGGAGAATGTTATTGATTTTCAAGTTTGGAATTTTTCTTTCCATTTCTACTGATGATTGGTGGGAAGACATCATTTATTGGAAAGGTGCATAGATGAGATTATATTTCAGCATTACAGTGATGAAACTTTGGTACTAAAAAAGAGTTCAATGTTCAACAAATTTTATGAGGGCTTGATTAATATCATTCCAACCAAAAATTTGGTGATGTCAACAACTGTTCAACTGGGACGATTCCCTCTGAGAAAAGTCCTGTTTTTTTTCTGATATATAAAATGAGAGCCCTGTGGTCTAGCTAGCACTTTATTTAGCAAAAATATCTTAAAAATAAATGAATTGAAGTGTAAAAATATCTTAAAAATAAATGAATTGAACTGTAAAAATATCTTAAAAATAAATGAATTGAACTGTAAAAATAAATGAATTGAAGTGCAGGATGATTAAAATTAACCTCAAAAGCGAAAACTACATACTTTATTATAATAATTGTTCTAAAAATTCCAATACAGAATTATTCTACTAATCAAACCAGTAAATAATCTCAATGATAATATATGATAAACTTGAAAGATAAGAACTCATTATTTTGTACTTTACGTAACCTATACACCAACAAATGCTCAGCCTATTAGTTTTTATTGCTAACCACAATAGCGAAGTTAATAGATTGGCACCAATCCTCTGTTGGAAGATGCCCTACAATGTGCACCTTATCTTAGCTATATTCATATTCAATCAATCCCCTACCAGACAAGCAATAAAAGCGCCCAAATGCCCTTACGAAGTGTTTTGTGTCGAACCTATTCTCCATAGTTTTCCAGCTTCTCGCATAGGAATCAAAAACCTCAATAGTGGGAGAAGATCCTATTACAAAAAACTTACCGTCAGCAAAAGCACCGCGAGATGGCATAATGGTGGGGTTGTTCATATCGGGGAGAAGATACCATTTGTCCTCCTCCACATTGTAAACTGAAGCACTACAAATGGGCTTACGAGGCCCGCGGACCTGGCGAGGGATGGTAGCCCCTCCACCAACATAAATCAGTCCCTCGCCCTCATCCACTGCAGAGGCAAATCCTGAACCATTTTACCATTCTGGAAGTGCTGCACCCTGTCGCCACTCCGAACAAGCAAAATCGAACAACCACACTAAAAAACGTCTTGTTAAGTCAGTATACCCATTCGCGATCAAAACCAGTTTTTGTTTCACGAAATGGCAGCGAAAGAAGTCGTAATTTTCTGTGGGCATGGGCGGTAGACTTTTGCACGAGTTCTTCTCCGGGTTGTATACCGCTAGCTGCATTCTATTCTCTGAAGTATACAGACCCGTTGCTCGGAAATATTCAATCTTTTTCTTTCTCGATAAAAGTGAGGGCTTTTGAATGCGGAGTTCCAACTTTTGGAGACAAATCTGAGATTGTGATGAGAGTTCAACTCCACCCTCACCAGGCATTCCCACCCAATATCATCTGGAAGACAAGGAAACACAGATTCCATTGCAATTTCAGCAGGGTAACGTTAGGCTCATCAGCGCCTAAAATCAATTTAGGCATGTATCAATAAAGGAAAGTTCCATGGAACAATTGTCATGCCAAAAAGTTAGGGAGAAGAAAACAAAATTCAGAAAAATAAGAATTAGAAATATCAATATCAGTAAAGAAACAGTTAAAAAAATTGGCAATAATTATAGCATGTATCAATAAAAGAAAGTAACAAATTGTCATGCCAAAAAGTCAGGAAGGAAAAAAGAAAATTCAAAAAATAAGAGTTGGAAATATCAATATCAGTAAAGAAACAGTTACAAAAATTGGCAATAATTATATTTTAATTGTATGATTTTTTTTTTCTTAAATTAAATTTTCATCAAACTCCTTTCTGGCGTATAACATAATGAATTGAAATGTAACTTTTTTTTTAAAGTTATATGTCTGTGATGTCGTAATTCCGACAATCACGGGTATTGACTCTGTCATCATCGTAATTCCGACGAACACGGGCATGGATTTAAAAAAAATTAAAATTTTCCTTCTATAATCCAACCAAGCAAAACAATTTTAATGCTTGGTCGGAAATGTGGGTCAAATGTACTAGCAAAATTTTCTAGTAACATCTTTCGTATATACTCTTCCCATCTGATGAAAGTGTTTAGGAAAGATAAGACTTTCCATCATCATGAATATTAACGCTCACTCAATCTTGGCATATGCCTTTTCATAGTTTATTAACAACATGTTGACTGACTACTTAGTGTTTATTACCCAACTTATGGTTTCTCAGTAGGTAAGTAGGTTTTCCAAGATGTACCTCCCCTTGAAAAAATCATTTTAGATAGGTTTGATAACCTTTGGTAGGACTTCCACATTCTTTTAGCAAGAATTTTTGTAAATATTTTGTAGGAAATATTTAACAAAGTAATTGGTCTCCAATTTTTAATTAGAGTCTTATCTCCATCCTTGGGAATCAATTTAATGATTCACACATTGATCTCTATACCTAGAGTTCTATGATTCATAGCTTCATTATTTAAACCTATGATAATTCCTCTCATATACACCTCAGAATACTCTTGTAGAATCCCCCTGGTAACTTATCTGGGCCTGGTGCCTTATCATTACCTAGAGATCTGATAGCATTATTAATTTCTTCTTTACTGATTTCCTTGTTGAGGAGGCTAGTATATTCTTCACTAACTTTCTTCAGGATTATGTCTTTGATTTCTTCTCTAGTCTTGGCCATGGTATCACCATTGTCTTCTGAAGTAAATAATTTTAAATGTTGAATTAAGCAAAGGCCTTAGAGACATTTTGTTGATTAGTGATATTGATAGCCCCTTCCCATATGTTATCAATTATTTCCTTGGCCTCCTTATTTCTCAGTATTTGGAAAAATTATTTAGAGCCTTTGTCTCCATGGTTAAGCCAATTCAACCTAGCTCTTACCTGGGCGCCTTGAATTTTCAAGTTCTGGATCCTTCTCAAAGAATTTTTAGCCTGGGTAAGGGCTTCAACGATATTCTAATTGCGGGGATCATTTTGGATACAATCTTCAACAACCAACAAGTTTTTACAAAGTTTATTCTCCTTCTACGTAGCATCCTTTTCTTTCTTCTTTCCCACCACTTGAGAGAGTTACCTCCAACTTGTTGAATTTTGAAACCATTTGTCCATAGTAGAATTGTGATTAGTAGTCTATGCATTAAACTATCTTATGAGAGATACATTGTTTAGAACTTTCTCACTCTCCAAAAATTTGATGTTTAATGCAAAAGCACTTATCTTATTTCTGGTTACTGATGTACAATACTTAGAGGGAATCCCGACCAAAATAGGATGATAATACAATAAGGTATATGGAGTCACTTTGATG
Source organism: Thuja plicata (assembly GCA_018584345.1). Classification (NCBI taxonomy): domain Eukaryota; kingdom Viridiplantae; phylum Streptophyta; class Pinopsida; order Cupressales; family Cupressaceae; genus Thuja; species Thuja plicata. The sequence continues at coordinate 2,807,679 of MU224516.1, forward strand.
TAGGCACAAGCTTCACCTTTTGAAGCTAAAGAAGTCCTTATTAGCATAAAACTAGTCTAGCCTATAGTATATTCTCCTATTACCATGTTGGAAATTGCACTTGGTATACCAAATGTCAGGGTTATCATGTTTGTTGCATGGCAAGAGGTCCCATAATTTGAGTTTGTTGAGCATCATGTACCAAAACAACTTATCTTCCCCTTTCCATTCAAACTTACTCCCTATAATCTTGTCTTGTGGCATCTCCACCATATTTAAGTCTCCAACAATAATCCAAGGAATATCTTCCATCTAATCCAATCATTTCAAGAGATCCACCCTCTCCTAGTAATCATTAGGAGTATATACCAAGAAAATACCAAATTCCATCTCTCTATCCTTTAGAACAACCCATACCACTCTGTTACATGGAGAAGAGCCCCATCTTGCAGCAACATTCTTCCACCTAAATACCACCAAAATGGATGCTCCTCCTTTACCTATACTATGATTGACAATAAATAACACAACATCCATCCACATACACTTCGTGTTGATATCAAGGTTGAATTGTACTACTTTGATCTCTTGCAAAAGAATAATGTTCATGTTTCTATACATATTGAGTAATATTTTCACAATATACTTTCTGTCCAGGGATTCCAAACCCCTGACATTCCATGAAGCACATTTCAAGTTTATCGGTATATATCCTTTGGAGTTTTAAAGCTCTTATAGAATTTTGAAAAGAAATTTTAAGTGACTTTCTTTCCAAGTCTAAAGATGGTGGAGCCTAATGACTTGCCTCTCTTTTTAAGAACTTTGAATTCAGAAGATAGTTTAGCCCCCCAACTAGGTTTGATATTGACTTGAGCTTTAGATTTTCTTTTAGTTTTATCTTTTTTGGCATTGTCCTTCTTCTTGCCTTTTTTGTCTTTAAAGGTTGAAAGATCTTATACCATCACATCCTCAAGTCAAGTGCCTTCAAAAGGAACAATTACTCATCCCAAATCATCTTCAATAGCCTGATCATATTTAGACACCTCTAGTTCATCAAGAGAGCCATCAAGGCCCCCACCTTCAAGAGGAGGTAAGTCACTAGTATCATCATGGTCTAAGCTAATGGAAACAAAGTGGGGGGTCTAAAGGGGTGGTGGCAGCAGTGGGAATAAAAATGAGGTAATAATTGGATAAGAAATCATCTGAATTATATGCATCTTTAATAACTTCAAGGGCCTCCCCTTCAACAGTTTCAACTAGATTAGGAATATCATCCAAGATATCAATAGGACCATCACTATTGTCCCTAGCTTCAAATCCATTCACTTCTCTACCATTAGCAAGGGACACCATGATATTTGTCAACACCTGGCCAAGGTAGGGAGGGGTTTTTCTGATCTCTCTACAAGATGGCAAATCTAATTCTTCTGGGAATGACTTATGTTCCCCTCTCTCAAAGATAGATTTCTCCATCCTTCTCCAGGTCTCAAAAACTCTCATGATCTTTCCTATAGCCAACTGTTGGGCATTAAGAGTTATCTGCATGGAGGGGCCACCTCAGGAGGCACCATCTCTATTAGGATTGAAGCCAGAGGGCTTTCTTACCTTCTCTAGGGAATAAGTTTTTCTAAGAGTGTTCTTGAGTTCTTTAAGTTTGTCTGTAATTGAATCCTTGTATCTCATCTACTTAGATGAGGACAATATCATTCTTGTTAGTAAGCCTAGGATCAAGTGACTTTTCTAGGGGTTGTGTATTATCCAAACCCTCATTTGTAAATGTAGGGAGATCTTTATTAGTGACATTAATAGTTGGCCTTCCCTTAGAAGAGTCTGATGGGACACCCTTAGGGTCTAAGTCCTTCATGGCATTGATTTTAGTAAGAGAAATAACATTCTGGTTAGCATCATTATTCCTTTTAGCAGAGCTAATATTAGGGTTGGCCTTATTTTTCAACAAAGGACAATTTCTTCTTTAATGGCCCTCTTTTCGACACAAGAAATAGGCATTAAGGCCATTAAGAAATTCCATATAACACGAAATTGTTTCATTATCCATTTCTATGACCAACAAATCTCAAGCAAGTCAATGTCAGGTTTAATGGCTATTAATAGTCCAACATCCATATGTGACACTAGAGACGCCATTTATTCCATTCTCATGACCCTACCAATGAATTTTATGGTTTATGGGATCAAATTCCATTCTTAAAGAGGCACATTATTAATTTTAACATTCTAGGGCTCTAGAGGGAAATGATTTCTTCTTTGTTAGCATCAACTAGCCATGATATGGCTCTAAAAGTATAGGAGCCTATGTTCCAAAATTGCCTTCTCATAACTTCCTTATAAGAGTCAAGGTTCTTAAAAATATTTTACATAAATATCTCTTCGAATCATGCGATAGAAGGTAAAAGGAAACCCTATTTTACTGTTCCAAATATTATGCATCCAATCATTTATATATATACCAAGAGGGAAGTTTGGAAATATCATGGGCCGCCAAAAAAAATGACAATGCCCTTGATTCTGTTCTTTGAAAATCTATAGCTTTGGACATATGAATATAGGTTTGACAATGAGAGAAGCACGGGAAATCTTACCTCCTCCGCCTCCATGAGTAGTTGTAGACTCCAAGCAAGGAGTGTAACCAAGAACAAACTCGGTATTCTCTCGAAGTTGCCTCTCATCCACAACATCCTCCTTGAAGGTATTCTTTTCAGCGCTTCCCATGACGGTAACTCCACTGGCAACAGTTTGAGTGGGCTTAAAAGGGCACCCATCTTCCATAAACTACGTCCACCTTGTAAACTACGTCCACACAAGGTGGAAATAAATGTGTTGGTGACAGGAGAGAGGATTCCCTCCCTGTGAGTGGTCGAAACACCTCTCGCAATGGTTGGGAGGCCTCCTCTTCTAAACACTATCCAACCCTAGGTTCAAAGCAATGTTTCCCAATATTTTCTAACAATATAATAAATAAGTCATAAAAAAATTACCAATTCTCCTCTAAATGAAGATTTTCAAATTACAAATAAAATAAGTAATTTACTACAATAAATAAATAATTGAAATGATATAAATGAAACAATGATTTTTCTAGCTATTTTTAACAAGCATGTACACACATTTTTAAAATACAAACATTGAGAGAGAGAGGGTTAGAAATTATCAAAACAATTATGACTATAAACCAACAATGAAAATAAATTTAACAACATGAGTGTGTGTGTGTGGCCAGACTTTGTCATTCATGTTAATATCGGTATGTTAACCCCTTCTACCCGAGCCTCATTCTACACCTATGACAAACTCTCAATACTCAATTTTTTCAGCAGTTCAGGTTAGTACCATAATCCATTATCCAAAAATAAAAAATAACTTGCACCATTTATCTATTGCATTGTATATTCTACAATTCATAATATTTATATTTATGATGCATAATAACCATAATCAAAGTAAATCTATAATCATGATACCCATAACATACTAATCTAATGTCTAGTCATCCTTGAAACATGAAAATCCAATGTCTAACATCAATCAAGGTCACCGACCAAATCAAAGATAGTCATAAGAAATCAATTGAGTCTACTATATCTCCTAAAATATAAGTCACTCAAAGTTTCAATAGTTTGATTAAGAGAAAGGGTCTCAAGAACCTAAGACACATGAATGAAAAAAGAGGGAAAAGATATGCAAAGGGAAAAGCAAGTTACATTGACTAGGTTGACCCTTTAGAATTTCTATCTTTGCATTATCTTTCAATAAATGAACAAAAGCTATAATGGTGGCTAGAGCTTTGATGATATAGTTGAAGAGTTTCAGGTTGTTGAGGAAGGTTGAAAGAATCTTAAAATCGCATTGTCTTAGTCTAATATTTTCATCCACGTGGAGAAAGAAGGTTATGCCACGTTTGAACTCCAATCTTATCTTATTAAAGCTTCATGTTAGAAGAAGAAGAAGAAGAAGAAGAAGAAGAAGAGTGATAGTTCCTCTTGTTATGTCTAATAGTTGTATGCATGTCTATTTTGCATTGTTTTCATTTTGAGACTACCACAATGTTTGTAAGCAAGAAGATAGTTGAAGATTCATATGTGCATAAGGGCGTAAGAGCAACAAAAGTGTTTCACTCATCACTTTGTTCCACTCACCAGTGATGAGAAAAAGATGTGGACACAATAGTGGAAAAAGATTATTCATCAAGCAAAGGAAGGGTTCGTATCACATACGACATTGAAGAGCAATGACAATCACCTCACCATTATTTTGATCTCAATTTACTTTTTGTTAATGGTTCCCTCAACCTATGCATGAGAATAAGCAAGATGATAGTTATGCATAGGACATTTTATAGGTGGACAATCACTATGCAAATAAGGGCACATTAAAGACTTATATTGAGCACCAAGTGATGACATTTTTTGTGATAGTAATCTTGGAAATGGTAGTCCAAAAGTGGCATGAAGTCCTCAACACACAATCCTAATGCATATAGGAAACTCATTATGAGATCATCAACATGAGAAAATTATTTATTAATAATAGTCAAGGACAAATAGGTATGGAGAGCATAATAGAAGCCAAAGAAAAGTTACTTGGAAAAGGAGAATAATAGTGACATGAATGAATAAGAAAGAGGGCATTTCTAATGTACACAATCCATGGAAAGAAAAATATGATTTTCATATTTCAAAGTATCAACTAAGAAACATGTCTTCTACAAAAGAATTTTGCAATATGAACTTCATGAATATTGCATTTTGAATAATCCAATAACACTTTGCTATATTGGCTTCAATGATAATATTTTAATGATTGGATGCATTAATGATATAAATTCCCTTCTCACCATGTTTTAGCAACTTCTATAGACATGGCTACAAAAGAATTTTGTAATATGAACTTCATAAATATTGCATTTTGAATAATCCAATAACACTTTGCTATATTGGCTTCAATGATTACATGGCTAATTAATGATATAAATTCCTTTCTCACCATATTTTAGCAACTTCTATAGACATGGCTAACTATTGATGGTTATTCATGACCTTACATTGATTGAATTTATTGATGGGCAGTTGAACCCAAAGATCTCAACCCATTATGAAAAAGAGAAGAAATTAAAATGCAGACTTCATGCCATCAACACGCAGTTGAAGCTGAAGATCCCATGAGTGGAAATGAGAAATAATAAAGAAAAGACTGCACGCCCGGTGGGACTCGAACCCACAATCGCCTGATTAGAAGTCAGACGCCTTATCCATTAGGCCACGGGCGCTTCGGCCTCAAAGGTCAGCAACTATAATATTTGATATAGAAAGGCTATGTACCGGCTATTTTCCGAGAATGCCAATATGTTTTGAACATTTTGAGAAGGAAAAATCCTTTTCCACGTTATTAATGTGTGATATAGAGTCGATAAATCATCACATCCCGTCAATTTTTAGGCCAACTGATTCCACAGTGCAATATACTTAGTGTGTATATTTATGTTATGAATTATGAAATGAGATGAGTTCTGAAAGTACCCCGAATGCGGCTTTTACATTCTTAAACTCACTGTTAACAACCATATCTGTAGAAATGAAGTTGCAAGGCCATTTCCATTATTATATGTAGCAGTAAAGACATATTAAATCAATTCACCACCTTAATTTTATAGAACAATATTGACGGTGAAATGGGAGATCTTATTCTGTTGTAGTGTAATATTGGCAAACAGGTATGTGGAACAATGTATGGGGTCTGCAAATTATGTTAGGGTATTTATTATAAAAAGTTTGTAATGTTATTACAGATGATCGGATGACTGAGGTCCTTCTCTTCTTCTTTCTGTTCTAATAAACATAATGGTTCACCATTTAGAATAACAAACAATTACATAGAATATCAACAACTAATCAAAAGACCAAAAGATTCTTGTGCAGATTAGTGATGAGAGCATGAATACGCACTTAGGAATTCAAACCCATAAAGGTCGCCTTCTCTTTTGACCAATCCAATTTCTCTATTTTAGAGATTTGGTTGTTTTGAATGCTCAAGCTAGGTTGAACTACTCTCGGAGAGCCGAAGATTTTTCTATAGCCCAAAGTTCCATGACATTGTGAGTTGAAAAAATTAAAAACATCAATTTTTTTCCAATAAAAGTTTCTTTTTATCAATTCTATTGTCAATAAAACAATCTTTTCGCATTTAATAGGCATTGAACGACCTCAAACTTCATCAAAAAAGGTCTTAACTTACTTATATTTCACAGATCTTTAATCAAATTGATCAAATCGTCTTATCAATCAATCAAGACAAATATGTTACCTTTAAACTCTAAACAATAGTGACCTCATTGAGTAATCCCATCAAACTTGTTTCAATCTTGTAAATTGTCCCTGCATATCTTCAAACCACTAAATGAGAGAGAGAAAAGATTGAAGGGGATCACTTTGTTGACGACTTCATTTAGACCAACCCTAAGCTCATACCAAATGTTGAATTTGTTGACTTGGTGGTCAGCACCTCCTTGGAGATTCGTGACATGGCTTAACCGCCTCCTGTGGGTCGGATTAAATCTGACATTTGTACCGGGCATTGACAGTTCGAGCTTTTGGTGCAACGGCAAATGATTCCAACAATTGGTATCAGAGTCTTGGGTCACGGGCTCGAGTCTCCCTTTAGTGGGTGCTAAAGGCTCAGTCGGTGTTGAGGGACAAATTGTTGACTTGGTGGTCAGCACCTCCTTGAAGATTTGTGGCATGGCTTAACCGCCTCCTATGGGTCGGTTAAATCTGGCATTTGTATCGAGCATTGACAGTTTGAACTTTTGGTGCAATGACAAATAATTCCAATATAATTTTCCTAAGCTCTTCACATGAGCTTCTTTCTCACCACGTGTTTACTCTAATTCTAGATTGCTTCCAAAATATGACTATACTAATAGAAAAACCCACCACATACTTGCCTTCTTTATATCACCTAAGAAATTCATCTATCAAATATTTACTCCACTCGAACCATTGGCTCCATATGTTTTAGAGCAAAGATGCATAAACTAGGAACTATCTTGATTACATGTGTGATGTAGATAGAGTTACCTTGCTATCTATCATAGCATGATGATTAAAGATGCAAGCATCCTTATTGAATGATTCAATATTATCGTGTCATCTTCATTTTGCATACTTCACATGATAATGATTCCGCTCTTTTACATGATATTCTAATAGTATTGAATAATCCAATATTATTATTATCTTTACTTCACGTGATAATGATTCTACTCTTTTGTATGATTTTCCAATATAATAATGAATAATCTAATATGATTTTATCATCTTTATTTCACGTGATGATTGGATGCATTAGTTCTTTAAATGACCTTCTTGAATCATAATTTTATTTCCTTCACGATAGCAAATTTTAATCATGAGAGGGATATACTGTCCAATATATCTCTCTCAAGCTTCATTAAAGACTGACAATTTTCTAATTTGTTGAATATTTTGTTTCCTGATACACATAATTTTGTGATATTGCTATCAAAATTCAACTGTGTAGTTTTATTGAGCTGGAGTAGTATTGGGATGGGTGACATCCCAGAATTTTCTAGTGCCTCACCTCTGTGAGCATCACCTAGATGCAATGAGTGCTAAGTCTTCCACTCATTCTTATGAGAGATAGGTTCTTGTGAACCACTACTCATGGAACATGGGTCAATAAGTTTGACTCAAAAACTACACAATTAAAACCTGATAGAAATATCATAGTTTGAATTGTTGTGGAAAATATCTCCTACTTATCAATTGATTAGCTTAAGGGGCTTTCTAATGAATGGTTCATAAGGCACAACACTTGCTGAAGGTTTTGCAAATGGGGTTGCAAGCAAAATGGGCTTAACCATGGAGGAAACTCCGTAGTTAAACACGCTTGAGCTGGAGTAGTACTGAGATGGGTGACCTCCAACAAAGTCTCAATGTTTCACCTTATTGAAAGCTCAATAGTAAGACTTACGCTTCTCTATTTTTAATATAACTTTAATCTTTCAGAAACAGCTTTGATCATATTGCCTTGAGAAGACTAACTTAAAGATCCCATGGATACAAATGGTAGATTCTATAGAATTCATTGGTGAGGAGTTGAACCCAAAGATCCGGTGCCATGAATAAGGAGAAAAAAAAGGTGAAAGAGAGAGAAATACTTAATGATAAATTGAGTTTCCAATAGACATCAAATCGCAGATTCCTAAAATGCATCTGCACGCCCGGTGGGACTCGAACCCACAATCGCCTGATTAGAAGTCAGACGCCTTATCCATTAGGCCACGGGCGCTTCGAAAACCTAGGCCCAACAAAAAACAATATACAACTTATTCTCATATTTTTCAACACTTTGAGCAAAGAAATCATTTTCCACATTATTGTGTGAAATAGAGTCGATAAATCATCGCATTCCCTCAAATTTTAGTTCAACTGATTTCACTTGTCGTTAAAATGCAGTATTTAATGTGTGTATTAATATGATCAAATGCAGCTTTTACAGTCTTAAACTGTATGATTTATGCCTGTGATTTCATATATATGTAGAAATGAAGCTGCACTAGGCAATGCCTGTTAGTCTGCAGCGGCAAAGGCATAATGAACCAATGCAAGCTGAAGGAGGTGGGCTATGACACTCTATTTTGCTACTTTTTCACCACCTTAATTTTACAAAACAATAATATTGACTGTGAAAAGGGACATTATTCCGTTGCAGTGTAACATTGGCAAACATGTCTGTCTACCAATATATTTATTGCAAACCCAGTAAACTCTTCTAACAACCATAATATGAGGTGTGTACATTACGTTCACGGGCCCTTTGTTTCCTTTTCTGGAATATGACCGGAATTGGCATTATCTAATTTCAGATAATGCCAAATTTCATGTTTAGGTCTATGAATAAAAATGGAATTGGAATTACGAAATTTTCATTTTAGGGCCAAAATGGGAATATCATCTTCCACCTAAATAGGTGGAATTAGAATTTCAATTCCAATTCCAATTTTTACAAAAGCAAATTTAATATTTCGTGGGATCCGCGACTATAAAGATGTATATTATATTGCTATAGGGCCCGTTTGGCAGCAGGAATACCATATCCTGGATATGGCCAATTCAGGAAGATCATGCAATTCTCGAAGATACATATCCTCAAAATGATATCCAGAATATGGGTTGGACCCGTTTGGTTCACC
>MU224516.1:2846227-2887151 GCA_018584345.1 Thuja plicata
AAGTTATTCTATATGAGCTTATCAAGAAAATGAGACAATAATTCAGTATTCTAACAATGCAAAAGTGAGTGGGTAATCAGGGGTTTTGAATGAAGAATGAGAGTTCTTTTATAGACTTTGAGAGGATCAGAATAGAAACTTTCCTTTCTGAAATAAAACAAATAAAAAAAGCCAGTTAAAAACAGAAAGCTTTATTGAAAAGAATTCAATAAATTGTTTTCTTCCTGCTTTAACTGTTTTCTCTTTTTGATTTAATATTGTTTTATTTGAATTTAATTATTTTATTTCTCTTTAAAGCACAATTAATTCAAAGTTTCCATTTCTAAATAGAAATAAGATTTTTGATAGAATATCCAATTAATTAAATAAATATGACCTCATAATTGTTTTTTCTCAATTATCTGAATAATTAAATTTAATTATTGAAATGAGGATATTTATTTAATAATTAAATATTATTTAATTCCTTTTCATGTGTCTCAGTTAAAGAGGGTGAATTTAATTTAATTAAAGTGCTAGGACTTTATTAATTAAATTAATTCGATCATAGGGTTTGTTTAGCCAAAAGATATTTAGGAATTAAATATAATGTATGATTAATACAGATTTAGGATTTTCTGCATTTGACACTCAGGTCGAGTAGAGTCAGTGAAAACTCAGAATTGCCTAGTACAATAGGGCTTTGATGATTTAGAAGAGCGATAAATGCAACAAAATTGGTTAGGGTTGTAAGATGCCAATTTTGGGGTGTTACAATATACATGTGTGTAATTCAATTTAATTAAACATTTCGCATCTTTCGACTATAACCTATTGATTAACAGATTCAACAGATCTGTCTCCAATCATTTATCATTAGATGGTGGTGTTTTGCTCTCTCAAATAAATACATAGATAGGAAAAACTAAAATGACACCACATTAGATTCGATTTTAGTGTTGAAGAAGTTTGCAAGCATCGAAGAAATGAAATGTAAACAACATATAAAGAAGACAAAATATAATAGACATAATTTTATCGTGGTTCGGCAATTTGCTTACATCCACATTCGAAGCAGGGAATCCTTATATTAATCTAATCAACAATACTATACAATGATACAATCCATTAATGAATATATGACTATATAGTCGTTTATAAAGAGCTCTTCTAAATACAAAGAGAAGAGGGAAATAAACGGTCATGTGACCGTTGGGCTTCATATCCCAACAATCACCCCCTGAAGTCCAACCGGCACAGCCATGTAGTGTGGCATCCCCTGCTTCCCATTTCGAAAAATTCAGAGAATAGAAAGACCTTGAGAAGACCTCAACTTCGCCAAACTTTGTTCCAACACACTTCTAATGAGCCTTCTCCAAATTAGATCGGAGTCAAAAATATCCTCCCTTACAAAAAAAACTCAGGCACTCGTACATTATGAATTCATTACAAAAATACGCATCAGCAGAAAGAAAAGAGTCGTGCTCATCTTCATTATTCGAAGGCAAATAAAGCTCCGCAAAGAAGAATGTCAGATTTTCCATCTGTTTGTCAGCATCAACTGCCTTCATAAATCTAACTAGCAAAACATAGGGAGTTGAAATATTGAATTTCAACCGATTCAACGTTGTATGCTTCATGGCCACTATATTCTCCCTTGCATACTCTTTAGCTGATATGCTAATGAAGTCCTTCATCTCTGGTGTCCAAATTTCTTCATATTTACAAGCCTTCCTATATGAGTTAGCGGCCTTGCCATACAATCCTCACACCTCCATTGCCAGCATCGCCTGCTTCATCACTGCTTGTTGCTCCCACATACTCTCTTTCTCATTCATGTTTACGGAATTATGCATGAGCATATCATGCCCAACTGCCCGCACTTTGCAAAGCATCTCCATCCTAGCGACCTGCAGTATGGCCTCTCGTACCTCACCTGCAGCTAGATCAGTAAAGCCACATAGTAGGTTTTCCATAGATTTCAGCAAGTACGTTATCACCGCGTAATGCTGTGATAGGACAACAAACAACGCCCTATTAGTGTCATTATCAAACGCGTCCGCCTCTCTATTTCCTTCAATTCATCTATTAAACTCATCGTCGTATGTATCTGAAGGAGAAAAGCTCTCACTTGATGTCTCGGCATTCACGATCTTCAAGACAGGCTGCGCTGGAAAATTTTTAAGGGACGGTGACTATGCACATTTATTAAGCACCGAATCTTGTGCAAGGACTGCAACAGCCTCTTCCATTTCTCGTCTTCTACCAACATCGGGCATCAAGTTTAGCGCTCTAATGAGCTTTGTAACCTGCGCTTGCGAAAAACTTGCGCTATCTGGTAGTCGTAAGTCATCAACGGACGAAGGAGATGTCCACGCGCTATCTAGCTGTGAATTTTTAGACAAAGGATAGCACTCAGCTCTGTTCCCCCTCACTTCCTGAAAGACACCTTGCATTACCGTCAGAGCAACCCTTTCCTCTACACCATCTGAAACCTCTGTGAGACCTCTGTGGCCTGCTTCACGCAGAATGACCCTTTTAACAACCACGGCCTGGGTATGAGACTGCGAACTTCTAAATTGTGTTTCAGGAGCGGAGTGTCTTGGAAGACTATCTTCCAACGTTGGAGGTTCTGTATTAAAGTGACGCCAACTATAGTCATCATCAGGCAGAACAGAACCGGCGAGAGTTGCTTGCGTGGGATGAACATCACGCAGATTAATCAAATGGTTCTGTTTAGATGGAGCCTGCACCATATCATTTACCGTGCCTCTTCCGCGATTCTGGTGCGATGGAGAAGAATTTTCCATCTCCAAAGCCTCCACCATCTTCGTCATTTTCTGTGTTACATGAAATTCTTTTTGCCAATTCTCTGTTCTTCCCTCTTTATCATTTGACGCCTGTTTGCAAACTGCATCTCCCTCAACTCGGGAGGAAAACTTAACAGCAGTTTCAACTTGGGTCTCGATTGTTGGTTCTATCAGAAAATTCTCTTCCTTTTCGTCTCCCACTTCATCTTCTTCCATAGCGAACTTCTCGTCTCACAGACTTTCGTTCTCTAGTAGCAAGTGCTTCTTTGCAATCTAGTTGCAACATCCTATGAACTTTGGAAGCAAAAGCATTCGGGTTATCATGACTGAACCCAGAAGTAAAGAAAGCCATTTTATAATAGACCATCACCAAGTCTTTAACAAACTTGTTAGAGTTGTCTGTCTTTTCCCTCTTCCGCAATTCTTTCATAAAGTTTTTCCTTACCCGTGCGCTCAAGAATTGCATAAAGTCCAAATCTGAGAGTTTTTAAATCTTCTTCTGGTTCAGCTTCAGGCTTATCTTTCCAGCCATCCCACCAATGCACATGGCAAATTCTTTTGGTCTTTGCAGGCACAACATCACTCTTTACCAAGATTAAGTTTGCAAGAAATTTGTCAATGACAAAATTGACTTCATCTTCTTCCATCTCTGCTCTAGCCTCACCTTGGCTCTGATACCAATTGTAAATATAAAAGCAGCAAAGAAATGAAATGTAAACAACATACAAAGAAGACAAAACACAATAGACACGATTTTATCATAGTTTGGCAATTTGCCTATGTCCACACTTGAAGCAGGGAATCCTTATATTAATCTAATCAATAATACGATACAATGATACAATCCATTAATTAATACATGACTATACAACCATTTAGAAAGAGCTCTTCTAAATACGAAGAAAAGAGGGAAATGAACGGTCATGTGACCATTGGGCTTCATATCCCAACATTACTTAGCTCACATCAATGTAAGAAATGAAATGATCAATCAGAATAAGAACATAAAAGTTATCTAATCTGATAAGAACAAAAGTATAGAGAAACAATTGAAGGATTAAAGAGATAAAACAGATCTTAAAAGGCCAAATAGAGTGAAATATAGATTGTTAGCCGATTAGGCTATTCCCCTTGGACAATCCTTCGCCTATAAATTGTCACTTCGAACAAGTTCACCTGTTCAGATGCCGCATTTTGTTCACCGTCGTTTGCCTTGATTTTATGTCTAGCAACACTGCCACACAGGTGCTTGTCGTTTGTTGCCTGATCATGAGTTTGCGGGCAGCGTGGTGTTTCTCGAACAGTTGTTGGGTAAATGCGGTTTGAAGATGACAACAGTCACACAGTGTGCCATGGAAGCAAGACATGTTACCAAACAGCTTGGTGGCCTCATTCCTCTTAAACTGCTCCGTGTAAATCAACCGCTACATGTAACAGTATAAATTTGTGTGATTGTTGTTAGGTTTTCTTCACAGTATCATTACAATTTCAAGCTCAATCTGTGTTTTCACGGGGCAAAGAAGAAATAGAGGAGGGCACAAGCAGCTTAACACAAGTATGGTTTTTCAGTGCCCTAATTTTAGGATTTGGTGATTTAAATTATTTCACATAAGAAAATTAACTGTTTCTAAGGAAGTTTAAATTTATGTTGTTTATATATTTGTGCTTGCAGGATCACTAAAAAGAGACTTCTAGAATTTTCGCTATCAATCTTTTCCTATCTACAGTTGATTGAAAGAAATCTTAGGTATATAAAGCGTTCGACGTAATTCTACTGAATATTGCTTGCTTATGGCCTCAATGAGATGTACTGAACTGCTGTAATTTTTTTGATATGATTTTTTATTCTGGCTTTGACTTGCTTCGAATCGGTCTTCATTCCTTTGATACCCATTTGGGATTTAGAACTCATTATTTGTATTTTCTTGATTAGAACAGAGGTTTGAGTTAAGCTTATGGTTAGTTGACATCGTAACTTTGAAATTATTTCTTTTGTTTGATCTGCATGTTTTCCAACCTAGGATCAAAAAACACCACGCAGCTTTAGAATATAGAAGAGATTAAAAATATGGTAGATTTAGTGTGCTCGTTATCAATATGACAATACCCAAATCAGAAAGGAATATCATTTGTAAAAAAAAGCACTGCTTCAATCAGCATCAAAAGACTAAGTGCATAATTAACATCTGGGAATTAATGAGTCTACTCCAAAATTACATTCCAGGCTTAACATGAGCAACAAATAAATTTGGCGAAGAGTGAAAGACAACTACAACTCTCATCACTGGTAGAATGTCGATGTTGAACTTTATGACAACTGACAAGCAAAGTTTGCTTCAACAGCAGGTCTTATACTATAGTCATAGACATTATCATCATGCTTTTTTCTGAAAAGAAAGATTCATAAGAATTGGTGCATATAAATTGTCATGAAATCTGGATAGGCTACTTGGTTGTGGCAGAAAAATTTGTTGATGCCCCTGGTGGCACTGCTAGCATTTTGGTCTTTTGGGACTCTAGAAGGCAAAACAAAATTTCATTTGTTATTGCTTTCTCACCTTAAAGACAGGTCACGAGAGGCAAATTTTGAAATGCTCCCAAGGGACACATCCCCTGCCCAAAATGATTCTGTATCATGACCAACATTCTTCAATAGCATCATAACACCTGCAAATACTCCCTACAATTTATTGTGGACCACTTGCTTTCATTAAAAAATTCACTACTCACCTCCATCTTGGTTCTGGAGTCTTTTCCACGTTTCTTTACATTTGGAATGAATTTACCTTTCTTAGATCTTTTGCATACTTACAACATGCTTTAGGCTCAAACAGGATTCCTAAAACTCTGGATAATGAAGACAACATTTCCAGATTGTTTCATCTTGACATATTTATATTAGAGAATAACTGTGGCTTTATGCATGCCAAACTGCCACTTAGAGAAACAATGGTTGCAAAACCACCACTGACAGGAATGAAGCTGTCACCCAGCTGTTCCACAATTCTTGCAACTTACAGTGACCATTGCTTTTCGATTAAGACTCCAAAATTAGGATAGAGCTTCGCAATCTGTCTAGAAAAAATCAGTAGGGTTTTAAACCTTGATAGTAATATTGTGAGAAAAAAATGGAAGGGAAAATGTTCAAATGATTAAATAGAACACAGCACTAGCAGGGATAGTTGAGAAAGAATACAGAAGCCATCAAAATAGAAACTTAGTCAGAACAGAGATCTGCCAGGATAAACGTTTTACTGTTGTCTTAGTTTCCTTTCTTGTTTACAGAGAATAAGTTTTTTCTGAAAACCTACACAATGGCTTTCTCTTTTTTATAGTCCTCTTGAAAATTTTGGGTACATGGTTGACAATAATATGTATAATATGTTGGTAATGTATGCACTTTATTTCTCTTGATTTATATCGCAACTGCATATCAAAGAAGCTATACGGACATGAAGTAAAAGAGAAGCCTAGAGAGAAGGTCTACAACATCACTCGATAAAACGTAACTTGATAAGACTGGCATTCTTGAGACAGTTGGTTCAAGGATTGATGGGAACTCTTTGGAGAAGCTAAAGATATTCCTAGATCGGATTAATCTGAAAATTCATGATAATGAGCTGGGTGAAGATAATGGTTTCAACCATCCATCAGGTTATCCTTACTCTCAGACATTGACAGTTTTCGGAAAGTACATTCTAAACACAAAATTATTTTTGTTAATGACATATCTGTTTATGCGTGTCTAGAAAGATAAACTTAAGGATTTTATGAGATGACAGAAGACCTGTCTTATAACTCATGCATGTCAAGAATCTATTTCGTGCTATTATGTTAAGAGTTGTTTACAATAGCAGCCAAAAGAAGGTGGGCAACTATAACCAGATCTCTCTGAAGAGCCAACATTATTTTAGGAGTTCACTTATTTTACTTGGAGTGGGTTCTAGGAAAAGCTTTCATTTTTGCTACACATGAAAAATAAACAAAAAAATAAAATAACCTACAGTCATTACCACAACCAAATACAGAAACTAATTTCCAATAGGTTTTACACTTATACACTGAAAATGTAAATAAATGTAATAACTCTCACATGTCATCCAAAATGTGGAGTAATAAATGATTAATTACATTGGAAGAAACAAATAGACTATTTAAGGTTCTTCTTTCTTCTGCTGAAAAAGGCAAAAGGCATTTATCAATTGGCACTTCATGAAAATCTGCATTTAAGATGTTTGAGTCAGTGTTCATTTGGTTTGGGTACTATGTAACTTATATATAGAGCTTTCACTTTGCAGTAAGTTCACATGCTAATTGTATTTTTTTTATTAAATTAAGTGTTTTCAGGATTATTCTGGCGCAGTAGGGAGAATGCTAAACTGGCCTTACAACTGCCAATTGCATAGCTTGAAATTTTTTGAAGACTTCAAAATGCTACCATATCAACAGGATTCCTTGATGGAATCATACAGGCCACATGGCTGCAACTCTCAGGCAGCTTTATGCCACACAAAATAATCAATAAATTTGTTTGAAGTTTTAAAGATATTCTTGCAATCCTCTATTTCTTTCTCTATTCTTCTGACCAGATTTAATGTCCATACCTTGTTTCTGGGATTTAATGCAAATATGTTTTGATATGAACATTTTGTAATATGTCAAAGTACCATTTGTCATTTATAATATGGAGCTGCAATTGCTTGTTAGATTTTTTATTATTAGGATTCAAAAATCATTTAATTCCATTTAGTTTAGTTTACGTAAAATTGAATATATCATAATTCTGTGATTACAATCAGCTAACCGGTAGTAATAATTGACCCAAATTCCCACATATCATCAAATGAGTATGGGCTGAATTCATCGCTGGGCAGTTGAACCAAAGATCCAATGAATGGAAACAAAACATTTTGGAACTTGCTTCCACGCCCGGTGGGACTCGAACCCACAATCGCCTGATTAGAAGTCAGACGCCTTATCCATTAGGCCACGGGCGCTTCGAATTTTTTATTCAACACGAATTAAATAATCCTGTATTTGGTTACTATATCACCACCTTCATTCTACAGATCAATATTGACAGTGAATTGGGAGATTATTCTTTTGCACTGTAATGAATAATTAAACTGCATTTATATAAATAATTTCAAATTTGATGATATCATAGAATAATATACAACAGAAATATCATAGTGATGCCCCTTCATAATTTTTGCAGTCTAATATTTTTAGGTAAAAAGTCATTCATGTCCTTATCTTGATATTTCTACGAGTCTGATTGCAATCTATAATGTACAATTTTTATTTACTATTGATGCATATTTGACTAGAATTTTAAGCTGCATTACATTCTTCTCCGATCTCTATCATAAGCATTGCAATAACAATAATCTGCTTGGCCATAGCATTGAAAGAACAATTAAACTTGTGGCTGTCAAGTTTTTGTCTACTAAAACATCAATAACAACCAGTTTCTATCAAAAGAAATTTTGTGCAGTTTAAAAAAATTAAGCAACACAATATAATTTCAACTAGTGTTATTGGAATTGAATTGAACATATAAATAATTGAACAATATTAAGTAATATATATATATATATATATGATAATATTATTATTATTATAAAATAATTATTATTATATTATTATAGTACAATTAATAATTAATTACTATTTTAAATTATTAAAAGTGATTTTTATTAATATATTTTAGTGTAATTATTTAATTTATACATAGGATTTTAATTCTACTTAGTCGTCCATAGTCGTTTGACACTTGTCCACACAAGTTGTCGTCCTTTAGAGATGTGTCGGATTTATTTGGGCGGTTTTGCCACCATTCTAGTTCATCCCTCCATTCGTAGTTGGACTCAATTGCATTCTAGGCCTATATGTACTCAACTTCTTCTTTGATTCAATGGTTGACTTTGTGGCTCTATTATGTGCTTCTTATTAATCTCTTAGATCGGCAAGTTTAGCCCTTGGTCATATGATTTCTAAGCCCCTAGTTCTTCCCTACCCCTGGGAGCTTAACATTGAGCCTTGTATATTTATTTTCTGGCATTTAAAGAGACCAAAAATCATTTGCTCATAACTTTTTCTCCTTAACTCGAAATTGAGTTCTGTTTTTTACAAAAGTGTATGATTTTTAGTCACAAATCTAATAGACACGCTCACACACTATCAATATAAAGTGTCATTTTGAGTGTTTTTTGTGGGTTTGATTACAAAACACTCCTTTTTATAAAGTTCCAAAAATAAGGGACAAAGATAATCAAGGGGATTTTGTGTGGTACCTATTTTTCTCACTTCCTCACGAAGTGCTCTATCTAAGTCTAGCATCATGGATCTTAATGTAACTACACAACCCCTAACTCCTTTCAAATATCATGATTGGAAGCTGAAAGTAATTTTTGTACTAAAGAATAAAGGCTTATATAGGGTAACAAAAGGAACAAAAAAGAACCTAATGCAGGTAAGGACAAGGAAAAGTATTTTAATAAGTTTGACCAAGCATTTGGTTTTCTATGCTTAAACCTATCTCCTGAATTAGTATTTCATGTTGAGAACTTGAAAATACCCAAGGAAGTTTGGGAAGCTCTAAACAAACTATTTGGAACAGTTGATGAACTTAGAAGTCATGAGTTGGAAAATCAACTCCCAGGTCTTAGTCATTCTATTTTTTAAACATTAGAGGACTTCTTCACTAAGTTTAAATCTTTAAAGTTGCAATTAAAATATTATGTTATTGACAAGAAAGAGGATCAATTAATCCTTTTTCTACTTTCCAAGCTAGGTTCTGAATTTTCTTTGTTTTTCTCTTCTTTGTATTCCACGAAAAAGAGCCCTTGGTGCCTCATGGTCTATGGCCTCACTTGATAACTTCATTGCTGATCTTATAAGGGAACAAGAAAAGTTAATTCAAATGGGTACCTTGAAATCCACTAATGCACAAGTTCTAAGTATAGGAAATGAAAAGCATCAAAATGTTAAAGGAGAGAAAAGGAACAAAGAAGGGAAGAAAGAAGAAAAAATTGATAACTTCAAAAAGGATAACTCATCTCAACAAAGTATTTCAATTACTGAGAAAGTTAAATGTTCCTTTTGTAACAAAAATAGTCATGGAGAACATCAATGCATGAAAAAACAAATTGAGCACCTCACTTTTCTACTCAAAAAGAATAACATTTAGGTAAATGATTTTGTTAAAGCATCCTCTTCAAATCAGGCGATTACTAAGGATAAAGAGAAATTGAAAGGCATGGTCTTATTTGCTCAAGCAATTACAGATTTTGGTACTACACACCATATGGGCTCTCATTCATATCTTGATTCTAGTCTTCATACTTCACATGATTCAACAAATGACAGTCATATGAACATGCAAATTTTTAAGAAGGGTCACATTCTCTTCTTGGTATATGGAACATTCTACATCGACAATGTCATCATCTTTTGTGGGGGCCTTATAGGCCTCTTCACATCTTTGCTTACTTTTTAGAGATTATTTTTCCTACTGGGTTTTCTATCTTTCTTTGTTTATGAGAGAATGCATGGTACATGATTACCTAACATGGCTAGTAGCCAAGACTCATTTTTTCATCTTGTCCTCGTAAGGTATGCTTAAGGGGGTTTTAGTGTAATTATTTAATTTACACATAGGATTTTAATCCTACTTAGTCGTCCATAGTCATTTGACACTTGTCTACACAAGTCGTCATCCTTTAGGAGTCTATTGGAGATGTGTCAATTTTATTTTGACACGTCATCCTAGTCTTTTGGACAGTTTTGCCACCATTCCAGTTCATCCCTCCATTCGTGGTTAGACCCGATTACATTCCACGCCTATATGTACCTGACTTCTTCTTTGATTCAATGGTCGACTTTGTGGCTATGTTTTGCACTTCTTATTAATCTCTTAGATCCTGCTATAATCTTATAATAATTTTATAGTATATTTTAATATTATGATTATATCATTTTATTATTATTATTATTGTTTACATAGGAGTCGAACCTTAGACCAATAGGGAACAAACCCATGACCCAAGCCAACTTTGCTACACATGCAGGCTTATTATTGTATTGTTATTATATTATTCAAGTGTAATATTTGTTATTGTATATTATGATTATATTATATTATTGTCATTAAGAATATTTTATAATCATACTATAATTAATATTATATTATTATACTATCTTATGTTATCATCTATAATTTGACCTAGCTGATTTTTTTTTGTATATAAAAATAAATTATATATAAGAGATGCTCATAATTTTAAAATTAAGTACCTTATTTCTAAAATAACCATTTTTTCATCAATTAAATTATCTTAAGTTAGATAATTATATTCAAATTTTAATTATCTTACATTTCTTTTGTCTTTTTTACTTTTTGCAATTTAAAAGTATTAATTATAAATTGAGCCTTTTTCATTTTACTTGGGATAGAGTGTGGACATTTTCTTACCTTATCTTTGAAAATTAATGCCTAGTGAAAAGTTGCTTATTTTAATACATTTTCCCCCCTAAGTGGCGAGGCTCACTGTTTTCTTTTTTATTGAAATTTTGGAGTTTTATTGAAGAGCCCTCGCCAAATACGAAAACAAAAACATAAATAATCATCCAAAATAGTTGTGTTAACAACCCTTGTAAGAACGTATAGTCACAAAGGGAAACAATCTAAGCATAAACATTTGGATCCATTGCTTAAACACGTGGTTATGATTTTGAAAATTTTCCTATGTATAACTTTTTGTAATATCATCCGCTCTTATTTGAAAATATTTTCAACTTGTTGGATTTGTAAATTCAGAACCTTCACAACAACAAATGTGTCATCTTCCAAAATTAACTTAAAATTTGATCTAAAAACACCTCTGCCAAGCAAGTTGAATTCATCAAATCCATCACTTGCCTTGACAAGCTCTTGTTGCTACATTTTTTTCATGCTAAAATTCATGGGGTGAGGGGAAAAATAATTCTCCATACAAATAACTTCTTCACTAAAATCTCACTAGCAAACCCATTAGGATAATAACACATGCACAAAGAATCAGTACTAACATTATTTCACAATTGAACAAGAAGTTTTGTGTGGGGAACATGTCAGTCATAAGGATTCCTAAAACTTGTATCAAGAATTCTCCTATGAGCTAGTTGAAAAATGAATTCAAATAGAGAAGTAGATTTCGGTTTTATGAAACACTAAATTTATCAACAAGGAATTTGAAGAGAGATCAAATCCCTTTAGGTTTTGTAATTTTCCAAGCGAATATGAAGTGTAACCTTGTAAAACACGACCAAATAATTTTAGTAATTCTACTACAAAACAACTTCCTATACATTAGCCCACTTAAGTGTTTGCAAAAGATATTTATAGCTTTTTTCATTACTAACTTACTAATTTTCTACCCTAGTGACAAAGCATTCTTGCACTTTAGATCTGTGTATTCTTTCACTTTCATACTTGAGTATTGACAATATTCTCATAAAGTTTACATTTATGTCTACCACACATGCCTATCATTATAAAAAGTCACGTTTCAAGTGATCCAAACTTTAAGATAGCAATAAACAACACCCATCTTCATCAAAATCTTAACAATCTAATATTTCTCTATTTGAAAGTGGTAAGTTGAGAAAGCACCACCAATTGCTCATCTTCTATTTGAGTCATTGAATGTAAAATCTTGTCCAACAGTTTTACAGGTGCATTGTAGTCATAAGTGCTATCCTCAGTATCATATTATTCATCTTCTTCTTTGCCCACACAAGAAGGTCGAGTGATATAGGTTCCTCTAAGATATAGACTTCTAGCTTTTGTGTTGATGTTTGTTTGGAACTTTGGTTGTCATGGATTTCATATTCCAAGAGTTTTGTATATATTTTAATTTGAAGAGGTTTTAAATATAGGTTATTACAAACAATTAAGGGAAGATTAAGACTTTTTTTGTATTGTAGAAGATTTGAACTCAACACTATAGAAAATATTTGAGATGCAAAATAATTTAATATTAGGATTCCTTTTAGAGATATCCCAAGAATATCAACTATTAAAACAATACACTTTGCAATTTGACTGTATTAAGGCTTTAATCATAGGCCATTACAAACAATTGAGAAAAGATTAAGACTTTTTTTTGTATTGTAGAAGATTTGAACTCAACACCATTTAGATGCCTATGACACATACTTCACCATTAAACCAAGTAATATAGTGTTTATAGGGGAGAGGACCCATTTGTTGAGAACTCTAACTTCACGCTTCTCAAAATCCTATGTGGAAATTTCAAATCACTCCCAATTTTTTACAACACCTTATTTGACAAGTCCTCAACTTATAACTTAGGTTTCAAGGCCACATCATCAAATATGATGCCACATAAGCATGCTTTTTGAAAAGGTGTCCAAAATAACCCAAATAAAAGGCTAGACAATCTTCAATTCCCCTTTGTGAAATCTTCAACAACGGTTGCACCTTATGAATCATTTATTAAACAATCTTGTTAGCTCATCAATTGAATAGTAAGATTGAGAAAGCTCTGAGAACATCAATTCACTTCTATGAACATTACCTATATGCTTTGAGTGTTATATGTATTATTGATTATCATGAGAGATGAATTTGTATCAATATAGATCAATAGATTCAACTTAATATTACATAATTTAATCCTAATAACATCATAAGTTAGCACATAATAGAAAGATAGAATAAAAAATACCTCCTAAAGACTGATTGAAAATTTTAATGTTTCGTGTTTCCTTTCTTTTTCTGCACTTGTACCTGCATCTAAACAACGATGGTATAATACAAAAAATCATTTTTCACAGATCCAATTGAATTCCTTGTCTATGTATATTTTCAATTTTAAAAAATAAATTAAGCTGAAGATTACAGCGTTCAACAGTTTAAAAATATGATTTAGTCATTAAAATAAATTCTAAATTTGCTATCAATCGGTAGAACAGTAACACAAAGAGCCAAACGCAATTCCTGACCGCAATAGCCAAGAAAATGCTGCAAGATCATGTCGACTGTGCAATCTGTATCCTAACTCTTCTCATTACCCAATTTAGAAAATCTCCTCCCAGTAGGAAATTGAAATTGTTTTTGCTTTGTGAATGCAAAGAAAATGTTGGAGAAGGCAAAGAACAGCGCAAGCAAATGTAAAGAGGCCAAACTGATCGTGGACTTCCATGACACCGCCATCAAATATCCGAATATTCCTAAGTTTCTACGAGAATGAAGAAATATGATCCAGACAGTAGAGCAGAAACTTTTATTCCTAGGCAGATTCATGGCAAGCTTCCTATGAATCATTTGACAAATAGAAATAAGTGATCAGTCAATATTCTTCATGGAGAAATAGAGGTGTGTTATCATTTGATCAACTGTTGCAGACACACCGTCTAGCATCTTCTGGTTGTTCGGAGGGAAGTTTGCAGGCACTTGCTTGGTATTTGGAGACGCAATAAATTCTAGAAGCTTATACAGGATGTCATTGCTTTTTTTAGCCCAGATTGAGTGATACATCATATCAACATCAACTTCATAGAATTCCATTGACTGCCCATGTTTGTCACATATTTATATAGCTTAATTTATGATAAATGATCTGCTAGCTTGAGCAATATTTTGTAGTATATATGTTCGATTGTGGTAGAGAATCTATGTAAACTTAGTACATATAAGGATTGTAAGTTAGAAGAGAATGCATGTTTTTCAATGTAAAAATGGATGAAAGATTGTATTAAATTCATCACAATTCATCAAAGACATTTAAAATAGTTAACTTATTTGTATTTGATGTTTCTCATTTATACATTAATTCTTAAATATTTAATTATTTTTTTATCTATTTAATGTGCTAATTGCTTGAGCTTTATAAATAGGTAATTTAAATTAATTTAATCAAATATAAATCTAATTCTTGAGTCCAATTTAAATATTGATTATTAAGATCTAAAAATAATGATTATATGAAGGCATTATATGATTCAATGTTTATATGTATGCATTGGACTGCATTTCCGTTGACACGAAATTTGCCTTGTGGAGGAAATAATGGTGGATTTGATGCAACTATCAGTTTTTAATGAGGAACGTTGAAAGACATGAGTATGGGCGACCATGGCATTAAAAAAAAGTTTCTAGAGCCATTACATTTAATAAATAAGAGAAGAAGTAAATAACGGCTAGAAAGGAATTTCATTTCAGGGAAAAACTAAAAATTTAATGCATTTACAAAGTGCGGGTATGAAATCAGGCTTTAATTCCACTACTTTCAAGAGTTTTTTCAAGGAATCCATTTTCTGCCAAATCTTGCAATCAATTCCACACATGTCTTTGACTTTTTTGGTCAAACAAATCTACTGTGGTGTTTATAATTCCACATTTTTCTTGTATGTCTTACAAAAATGCATTTCCAACCATAGTAGTTGAAAAACCTATGGTTATCCAGCCTCTAAAATGATTGTACTCATGCATGCCTCTTATGCCTCATAATTTCAGCATAACAGTCTAATTATGTACTCATGCATGTCTCTTATGACCAACAATCAAATCACACCGAAGACCAATAATCAGATAAATAATTCAAGCAGGGGACTTTTAAAATAGGCACGGGAGGAATCAAGAAAACAACACACAATGGAGGAGAAAAGTTGAAGCTAGTGTTAGAATAACTGAGAGGGGGGGTGAATCAGTGGCCTCAAAAATTAATCCAAAACTTTATACCACAATTATAAACCTCTAGTTATCTTCAGTCCTACAAGATGTATGCCCATTAATTATCTTATCAAATAACTACTACTCGGAATTCACTGTAAATTCTTTTTCTTAAGCTTTACCGAATAGCAGTCTAGCCTTTTCTAGTCTTCACCGAAATACAATAAATATCTTAGTATTTACCGATCAATCTTGTTTTAGTAATGTGTAAAGAAAAACATCAAAGCAATGACTCCTATACACAGTTGACACATGGATTTTTAACGTGGAAACCCTGTTAAGGGAAAAAACACTTGGGACCGGTAACCCAAAATTTTCACTCTTCTAAAGTGAGCTCGGTGAAGAGCCAACCCTATTAAAGGTTACAAACACACTGTTAAGTGCGACCTTGTTAGAGGCTTTAATATAAAAGTTAATCACTTGATATCTGTTATTTCACTATGCTATCTTCATGAGAAACTTTTTGATACTCCTTGGGATGTATCTCATTATCAAAAGGACAGTTAAATCCCACTCTGTTAAGAGATTTTCTGAATCAATGGTTAAACTGAAGCAGTATATGATCTGTTCATATAAACAACTTAATCTTGCAGATATTCAGATCTATTGTAAGCTCATAATACCTTTCTGATCTTTTGTTCTCTTATGTTCCTTTGCTCCACTTCTTTCTGCTCGGTGATGTTGTGTTCCTCTGTTGCTCGGTGTCCGCAGAAATCTTTAGCTCTATTCTTCAGCTTGTTTGATCAGGTATGTATGAATACTTCTTTCTTCATCAGATTCTCTTCAGCATCCTTTTCTATTCTCCTCCCCTAACTCATAATGAATTAGTTTGTCTCTCTTATAGACATAATTTCATCATTTCTAGGTCTTTGTCTTTCTTTTTCTTGACGTGGTCCGCAATTCTCACCATTCTTTCTTTAAAGCATACTTCAGTTTTATCCCATAGATTTTTCCATATTTTCTGGAATAAAACTAGCTTTAATCTCTAGCTTATCTTTAGATTTTAATTTGTCGATGAAAACAATGTAATCAACTAGTTAACTCCATAATTAGCTCCTGCCAACTAAGTCTTTTATCATTTCTGAACTTCAGTTCTTATCGATGTTTAACTCCTTGTTTGCTCGGTCTTGACTTGAGTTGTCCTCGGGCATCTATGTCCATCGGGGTTGTCTGTCTGTCGGGAAACACTGTGACTTTCAATTCTTCTCGAGTTTCTTGCTCGGGTATCACTGTGACTTTTCTCTCAAGGTTCTCTATCCGTCGGGGTGCACTATCCGTCAGTGTTTGTTGTCACTTGGTGTATATTGGACTTTTATGCATTACTCATAACATAACCTTTATCTCTTTGGTTATTTGAAGTCTTTGACAATATGTATGTGACCAATCAAATTATATCAAGTTGACATCAATGATAATACAATACATTAACTGATTTAATGGCTTGCTTTAACTTTCTGCAACTCGGTGATCATCAACTTAACATCTTCAAACATTAAATCAATTATAGTTCATCAATCTCTCCCTTTGGAATTGATGGCAACATACTATATTACTACTAATACAATATGAAATATATTAGTTGTAGTTCATCAATCTACCAAACTTATTGTTCTATAACCAATACAAATAGCTGGCTCTCAATAAGCTCTTTTAGCTTAGATTTGATTCTTGCAGAGTACTTTCTTTATTCTTTATTCCCTTCTCTGGATAGATGTAGCAACTTCAGATTTTGTCTCTCCCTTTGATGTAGAATCTCTTCTCTGATGTTTTCTCTCCCTTTGACTGTTCCTCTCCTTGATCATCTCTTTTTCCTTTGACAGCAATAGATATTTCTCTCCATTAATTCATCTCTCCCTTGGGATACTTCTCTCTTTTTGGATGATTATGATGGATATTTCATATGGATATAATCTCCCTCCCTTTAACAGCAATGCAAAATTATATCCTTCCTCCTTTTTATAAGATACTCCTTGAATTTCCCTTTCCATTAGCAATACAATAACTCTGGTGTTCGGTGCAGATAAGTACCTTTCTGTGTACTAATGTATCTTTGCAGTCCATCTCTTTGCTTGCATCAACATGAATGATCTTCTGATTTATGTGTAGGCTGATGCAGCTTCCTAGTCAGCTTAGTGACCAATAGACAAGGGTCTGACCCCTAGTCTCTTTCTCAGGTACTCAAATGTATCTTTAGGCAATGGCTTTGTGAATATATGTCTGCTAATTGTTCCTTGGTTGAACATATTCTAGTATCACCTCTTTCTCTTGAACTTGTTCTCTTAAGTAATGATACTTGATAGCAATATTTTTTTTTAGTATGCATGACAGGGTTCTTTGCTATGTTAATTGCACTAGTATTATCATAATAGATAATCATTGGTTCAAGAATTTTCATATTCATACCTTCCAATAATTGCTTGATCCATGCAATGTTAGAGCAATTTGTAGCAGCAGCCACATATTCTGCTTCTGCAATAGATTGTGATATGCATCCTTGCTTCTTGCTTATCCATGTGACAGTTTTGTCACCCATGAAGAATGCTCCTCCTATTGTGTTCTTTCTGTCATCTATGTTTCCAACCCAATTAGCATTTGTATAGACTTGAAGCTCAAATTTGCCTTCTCTTTTATACCATAAGCCATAGTCTTTGGTATTCTTTAGACATCTCAGAATTCTTTTGACAACAGCCATGTGTGATTCCTTGGGATTAGCAAAGAATCTTGCAACTATTCCAACTGCATGTGCTATATCTGGTCTAGTATGTACAACATACATGAGTTTTCCAATCATTTATCTCTATATAAGGTCTTATTTACCTTGTTTGACTTGTCTTCCTTTGTCAGCTTGCATCTGAATGCCATAGGTGTTCTAACTGGCTTGGAGTCTTCCATCTTGAATATCTTGAGAACTTCTTTGATGTATTTGAATTGAGTAATGTATATGTCTGCATCCTATTGAAGAATCTGTAGACCAAGAAAGAATTTGATCTCCCCAAACATTGACATCTCAAACTCTTTGCTCATTTAATTAGCAAATGATTTACATAACATATCATTACCCCCAAATATGATATCATCAACAAATATTTCAGCAATCAAAATGTTATCATCAGTATCATCTTTTAAGTACATATTATTATTTTTATTTGTTCTTACAAATCCAATGCTTATGAGATATGAGTGAAGTCTTTCATACCAGGCTCTCAGTGCTTGTTTCAATCCATACAAGGCTTTGGGTACTCTACAAACCATGTTTCTCTTGTTAGGATCAACAAACCCTTCTGGTTGTTCAATGTATACCTCTTCTTCAAGTATTCCATTTAGGAATGCAAATTTGACATCCATTTGATATACCTTGAATCCTTTGAATGCATCATAAGCAAGTAAAATTCTTACTCCTTCTAGTCTAGCAATGGGTGCAAAGGTTTATCCATAATCAATATCTTCTTCTTGTGCATACCCCTTGCATACTAATATTGCTTTGTTCCTTGTGACTTCTCTATTCTCATTCAGCTTATTTCTGAATATCCATTTGGTACCAATGACATTCTTGTCATCCGGTCTGGGTACTAATGTCCATGTTTTGTTCTTCTCAATCTGTTCTATCTCTTTATTCATAGCACTGACCCATTCTTCATTTTCAAGTGCAGTATTGATAGATTTAGGCTCAAAATCACAAATTAAACATCTAGTGTTCAGTGACTTACTTCTTGTTCTCATTCCATCCTTCTTGTCTCCTATGATCTGGTTCTGTGGATGGTGTCTTCTAACATACTTGGCAAGTATTGGTTTAGCTCTTTGTTCATCATTCTGATCATCATCGCTCGGTGCATTATCTTAAGCAATTTCCTAATTTTCAGTGTTTGTAGCTTGATGCTCGAGTGCAATGTTCTTTCACTCAGGAGCGATACACTATTGCTCAGGCAGAGTTTCATGTTATTCATTATAAACAAACCTTTTGTAGTCTTCTGGTTCTTTTCTGCTTTCCTCATCATTTTTCTCAGCAAATTCATCTATTTTGACATTTTCACTTTCAATGATTCTGTTAGAGGACTTGTTAAGACATTTATAAGCCTTACTTTTGGTGGAATACCCTAGAAATATTCCTTCTTCACCTTTGGAGTTAAGCTTTCCATTTCTCTCATCTTTTAAAATATAACATTGACTTCCAAAAATTTTGAGGTAACTTACATTGGGTGTGTATCCATACCATAGCTCATAAGGTGTCTTATTGGTGTCTTTCTTCAATTGAACTTTATTCAATGTGTAGACAGCAGTACTGACAGCTTCTCTCCAGAATTTTTGAGTGATTCCTTTTACTATCATCAGTGTTCTGGCACAATCAACAATGATTCTATTTCTTCTTTCAACAATCCCATTTTGTTATGGTGTTCTTGGTATAGAAACTTGTCTTTTGATTCCATGCTCATTACAAAAGTTAGTGAATTCATCATAAATAAATTATCCTCCTCTATCTTCTCTTAAGCATTTCAGTTCCTTACCACTTTGTTTTTCTACAATAGCTTTATACCATTTAAACATCTTGAATGCTTCTTATTTCTCTTTTAAGAACATAACTATCATCATTCTAGAATAATCATCTACAAATAGAATGAAGTATCTATCACCATAGTAGCTCTTAGTTCTCATGGGTCCACATAGATCAGTATGGACTAATTCTAGAATAGCATTAGATGTATGGGTTTTTCTTTTGAAACTAGACTTTTTCATTTTACCTTTTTGACAATTCTTACACATGATATGGTCGGGCTTTGACATGCTCGGTAAGCCTCTTACTTTCCTTTTAATGCTTATCCTAACATGTTGTCAAAATTCACATGATATAATCTTTTATGCCACAACAATATGTCTTCATCTCTAGCCATTAAGCAAGTGGTGTTAATATCATCAAGATAGAATGGTTACCTTTAGTCTATTCACCAATTCCAATCAACCTTCCTGGTTCATTAAAGATCTTTGCCTTTATGTTCTAAAATGCAACTCGGTAACCTATGTTATTCAGCTGTGAAACACTCAATAGATTATAGTTAAGTCCTTTCACCCAATATGCACTTTCACATCTGATCAGATTATTCAACATTATGGTTTCTTTACCTTCAACCGAACAAGGTGATTCATTACCCATTCTTACTGATCCACCATTATAATAGTCAAAAGTTTCAAACTTTTATTTATCTCCAGTCATGTGGTGAGTGCAGCGACTATCAATAATCCAGGCATCATTGTTACTAACCTCATATATGAGTGCAGTTTCAACATACCTTTCCTCTTTGTCTAAATCATCCTTCATAGCAACAAATACCATCTCAATATCTTCATCAAATTCACTGGCAATATCTCTGCCTTTCTTCTCAACCAGGTAACAAGCTTTCTTCCCTTTGTCCTTGTAGTCTTGGGTATCTCTTCTGTCATATTATCAATTGCTTTTGTAATCTCTGTCATTACTTCTATCAAACTTCTTTTCATGTGATCTGTCATTACTTTTGTCATCTTTTCTTTTTTTAGGACATCTAGCAGCAAAGTGTCCAATTTCTTTATAATTAAAACATACCAATGGTAATTTACCTTTGTATCTACCTTTGCCTCTCTGCAATCTTCTTTCCATTAGTGCTTCAATTTCATCAAGTTCTTGTTCATCACTATCACTTTCACTATCATTCTCATAGTGTGTTTATGAATTGATTTACTTATTTTCAAAGAAGATTTGAATGCAGACTCAATAGATGGTAAGACATTGTTGTCAATGTTATTCATCTCAAATGAAATAAGTCTACCAACCAAACTATCTAGAGTGACATTTTTATTTTCTAGTGCTCTCATTTCTTGTATAGAAGATACTCTAATAGCATAAATAGGCAATAAGGTTCTTAGGATTTTACTTACCACTATTTCTTCTTCAAGTACATCTCTTACTCCTCGGATAGCATTGACTACCTCTTTGATTGTGCAGCTATACTGAGTGATTTTTTCTCCTTCTTTCATTCTTAGGTCATCAAACTTTCCTCTTATGCTTTCTGCCTTAGCTCTTAGTACATTTGCATCTCTTCCATGTACTAGCTTCAATTTGTCCCACATTTGCTTTGCAGTGGTGCATGTTTTGACATCTTCAAATTTAGCATCGAAGAGTGAGGAAGCAAGTTCTATCATCATAGAATTGTGCTCATTCTTTTCTCTTAAATGATCAAGTGTGTGAGGTCCTATAGGAAACACATATTCAATATCCAAGTATTGAGTAACATCATTTCCAATACCTAATAGGTTGAGTCTTATCCTACTTTTCCATGATGCAAATTTTTCCTTGTTCAACTTAGGCACATCCCGTTTTCTCATCTTGTGATCTTTTTCTTGAGTCTTTAAACTCCCTTTCTAAGCACACAAGCTCTGATACCAATTGTTAGAATAACTGAGAGGGGCGGTGAATCAGTGGCCTCAAAAATTAATCCAAAACTTTATGCCAAAATTATAAACCTCTAATTATCTTCAGTCCTACAAGATTTATGCCCTTAAATAATCTTATTAAATAACTACTGCTCAAAATTCACTGTAAAATCTTTTTCTTAAGCTTTACCGAATAGCATTCTAGCCTTTTCTAGTCTTTACCAAAATATAGTAAATGTCTTAATATTTACCGGTCAATCTTGTTTTAGTAATGTGTAAAGAAAAACATCAAAGCAATGACTCATATACACAGTTGACACATAGATTTTTAACGTGGAAACCATGTTAAGAGAAAAACCACTTGGGACCGGTAACCCAAAATTTTCACTCTTCTAAAGTAAGCTCGGTGAAGAGCCAACCATGTTAAAGGTTACAAACACACTGTTAAGTGTGACCTTGTTAGAGGATTTAATATAATAGTTAATCCCTTGATATCTGGCATTTCACTATGCTATCTTCATGAGAAACTTTTGGATACTCATTGGGATGTATCTCATTATCAAAAGGATCTAGTTAAATCCCACTATGTTAAGAGATTTTTTGAATCAATGGTTAAACTGAAACAGTTTTTGATCTGTTCATATAAACAACTTAATCTTGCATTAACTTTCTTCAAACATTCAAACAGTTATAGTTCATCAGCTAAGGCATAGAAAGAATCCAAACAAATCACTATCAACTTCAAAATCATCAATCCAATATGGGAACATCTCTGGTGTTGCACTATATTTTCCAAATGGTGTGGAGCGGGATATTAAGAGGATATGCTAATGGACACATTTGTGGGATGGGTAAGCATCAAACCTATAGGGAATTATTATATTAGTCCATTTGGGTGCTAGAATACCAAATGCTGGATATAGTCAATTCTAGAAGATGTTGCAATTCTAGAAGATACTTATCCTGAAAATAATTTCTAGAATTTGGGTTGGACTCGTTTGGTTCACTCGGAAGACGACTGAGAAGATGCATAAGGATTTTTAATTGTTTATTTCTTAACTTCTTTGAATATATACACTCATGTGTATATATACACACTTATGTATATATGCATGTATATATATACACATGTGTATATATGTGTATATACACACATGTGTGTATATACACACATATGTGTATATATACACAAACATGTGTGTGTATTTATACACATGTGTGTATACACACACATGTGTGTGCATGTGTGTATACACACATATATGTGTATATACACACATGTCTACATATATACACATGTGTACATATACACATGTGTATATATACATGCATGTGTATGTATATACATGCATGTGTATGTATATACATGCATGTGTATATATTTGTGTATATACACACATGTGTATACACACATGTGTGTGTATACACACATGTGTGTGTGTATACACACCCACGTCACGGATCTGACAAGATATTAAATTTGTTTTTATAAAATTATAATTGGAATTCAAAATTCCAATTCCACTTATTTGGGTGGAAGATGCATATGCCCATTTTGGGGCAAAATTGGAATTTCGGGATTCCAATTCTAATTTTTTTGGATGGACACAAAAATGGAAGAAACAAAACTGGGAATTAGATAATGCCAATTCTAGGCATATTCCAACTACCAAACGGGCCCTTAGGTGGATTAGATTGTGTATCATCGAAAAATGGAAGCACTTCCATTTTGGACTAATTTATCCCTCCAAGTAAGTGGTTTGGGGTCATGTCAAATGCCTTGAATGGGTCTCTGAATTGGATCTGGCTTTTCCCCCTGTTCTATCCCATTTCCCACTTCTCTTCGGCCTGTTTCTGACATTTTAACCTGCAAATCTGAGATTCTTGACCTCAGGGTCAAAATTGACCTTTCTGGGTCAAGGTCAACCTCAACCCTGACCTAGGTCAAGGTTGACCTCAATCCTGACCTAGGTCAAAGTCGACCTCGATTCTGACCTAGGGTCCAAATTTCAAGTTTCTGGGGTTTCTGGATGTCGGGCTTCGGAAAGATTTAATTCCCGCTTCCGGGTCATCTGTTTCGGTCTTCGTGGCAATGAATCTTGAAATTATATTTAATATAGGTCCAATTCTAGGGATATATGTCTAATTGTAATTTAATTCTCCTATGTAGGCATCTCTAGAAGATTGTGCCCTAGATTCATATATAAGGAAGCCTTCTCCTCTCATTTTCTCTAACCATAAATCATCAACCAAGAAAGAACGATCAAAGTGAAATCTAAGTGTGAAGAGAAAGCTAAGAAGCAATCATGTACTCTCAAGCATCTAAGCATTCAAGCACTTTCAAGCATTCAATTCTTCAAGGAGGTCCATTGGTAGCCTTTGAAGGATTCAAGCTCTATGGAGCCCTCTTGATGAAGATTTCTCCATCCACATTCCTCCAAGCATCTTCCTATTCAAAGATCCATTCAAGATTGGTGTTGAAGATCTATAATCAATTGATTTGAGACATCCTATATCCAAAATTCTACATCCTTTTGGTGCATACATACTTGTGGATCCATGGATTCAAATCCACCACAAAGGTTTCTATACAAGCAAGGTGAATTTGTTCATTTACTTTGTTTATCTATGCAATTTCAATTCAATTATAAGGTTAATTCTAAAACCAAGGTTTGAGCAAGGCAAACCCCTCCCCCCCAACAAAAAAAACCATTTTTCTTGCAGGGACAAGTTTGGAAAAGAAAATTAGAGTGCAAATCTGGATACCCTTTTCGGCAAACTGTCAAGATCCAGAAATAGATTTTTTGTCAGACTATGTAGATCAAAATCAGACTTTCTCGGTCAGAATCAGACATTTTGGGTCAAAGGTGACATTCATTTTTAGGTCAAAATCATACCTGAGCCAGATTCAGAAAATATTTCTGGGTTTTCTTCATCTCTACGTTCCTGTTCCAGATCTGGTTGTAGAATTCCCAGAAACTCAGTACAGACACCCGAAAATAGCATTCTTCACTGTTCAGATCTTTTGCATTTTGAGGTTAGTACATGTCTTCAATTCATTTTAATTAAAGTTTTAATCTTCCTAAATCTATTACACACACTCTCTTCTATAAAATGGAATTTAGGGTTCTTCTCTTTATTCCTATCCTTAATAGGTTGATTCATTTATGCATTGATCCTTTCTTTGGGGTTAATCAATTTGCACCTTCCCTTTATGAAATTTGGGGTTAAGAAGACAATCTTTCCTTCTCCACTATCTCAACAATATAATAATAACAATATATTCAATTACTACCTTACATCATTATTTAATCTTACATTCTAATAAACCTTTCCATTTTCTTATATTACATTTTGGTGAACCCTCGATAGACAACTCTTTCTTTTTGGTGTTAGATTTACATTTTTATGTTAGATCTTGCATGCATATTAGATTATCTTTTTTTATGTTCTTTCATTTAAATTTCAAAAATTAAAATCAAAATCTTGTGTTTCCTAAATTAGTTCATTTGCATTGCATTGGTGCATGAGCTTTACTACTTCTAGTCCTACTTATAGTATCCCAGTTAGAAGAAGTCGTAGACTTATGGGTTCCTTTGATCCTGAGTCTTCCTCTCATTTCCTTAGGATCCTAGATGACAATTTTACCACTCATGATTCCAATCCTTCTACGGAGCATAACTCTTCTCACTCATCTCATGATGAGGATGATGCTTTAAGAGTTCCTCCTAAACAAGTCCAAAAACTTTCAACCGAACTTGATAAAATGGGAAATTGGCTTATTCAAGAAAACCATAATCAAGATTATATCAAAGCTATAGAGGCTCTCAAGAAATTCATTTGTGATAGTAATCAAGGTGTTAATCTCTTGTGCGGTATCACTCATGTTGTGCATTTGAATGTTAAACCTTTATCTCAAGAGGATCAAGATCTAGGATTCACTCCTCATGTCACTAGTGGGGATCCTTCTTCCATTCCTTTGCCTAGAATTCCTACTTACACTCCTCCTTTGATGACTACATCTCTTCCAATTCCATCTATTCATGTGAGTGTTCCACCGGTGTCTCTACCTACCTCACAACCTTCTTACCATAGCATTCCTTTTTGCTTATTCCAATCCTCTTCTAACTGTGGTTTGAAGTGTTCCACCGGTTGTGTCTTCCATTCCTCTCACTTCCTACACTTTTCCTAGTGTTCCTAATGTTTCTATGCCACCTATTTCTTCTAATGATTCCACAATCATTAGTTTGGCTCAAATTGTGTCGTCTTTACAACAACTTTCATCCTTAACCCAATTTAAGTTTAGCATTCCCACATGTGACATGGATAGTCCTTTATCTTGAGACATTATTCGTGCTACTGTCCCTCAGCAAGATGATATGCCTCATCTTGAGAATTACAATGGTATGGGAGATCCTGTCACTCATGTTAAAATATTTCAAATCCTTTGTAGTGATTATGCTCATGACCATGGGATTTTAGCCAAGTTATTTGCTATAATTTTTTGTGATAAGGCCTTACAATGGTATTTTTCTTTACCTCCTTATTCTATTGATTTTTTTCCTAAACTTGCTAATACTTTTATCCAGCAATTTCAAAATAACATTGGTCTGCAAGTTTCCTTAACTGATTTAATGCATTGTAAACAAAAAACTAAGGAAAATTGATTGATTTTATTGGTAGCTTTAAGAATTTGTATGCTCATATTTCTTATCATGTTCCTGATATTGATATTCAGCATATGTTTATTTCAAATTTACAAAAGGATATTAGAGATAAGATTATGCTTACTAAATTTACCTCTTTTCAACAACTTTGTGCAGCACTTCATCATCATCAATTACAAGTGAGTCAATTTGAGAGAAACAATCCAATGGCTCCTATTCCAATTGATAAGAGTGATGTTGCTCCTAATCCTAATAAGTTTCATAAACCTAACAACTATGTCAAGATAAATAAACAAGCGAATGTAGTCGTTGATCAAGTTGTTGTTGCATCCAACAATGCCACTTCTGCATCCGTTGCTTTCCGTATGAATCATACATTTACTCCTCTCTCTGAATCTTTAAATTCTATTATGAGTAGGTTGTTAAGTGCTAATATGATTACCTTGCCTCCTATTCGACTTATTCTCCCTACTACGATGGCATCAAAATCCTTTGATCCTAAAGCTTTTTGTCAATATCATCGACAAAATGGCCATGATACTGAAAAAAGTTATTCTCTAAAGCATAAGGTTCAAGACTTAATTGATTCTAATGCTTTATCTATTGATAATTTTGATGGTAGTGGGAATAAATCTGTCTCTCCTCCTAATTAAAACCTTCAAATTTATACAAATCCTTTACCTACACATGATACTAATACCATTGTTCAACCATCTTTTGTGGTTATTTTTTATGATTCAAAGATGGATGATCTCAATCACATTGTTAATCATGTGGAGTGCATTGTTTCATCTCAACCTACTATTCAATATCCTTCGCCTCCACTTCAACTTTGATTTCCACCTAAACCTCAGAAACAAACTAAGGATAAATGACCTAGGGAACTCTCAATCACCTTTCATGATTCTAAGACTATTAAGGCTCCCGATGGTCCCCTTTATATTTATGCTAGGATTGCTAAGATACATACGCGTGGTTGTCTTATTGATCCCACATCTTTAATAAATGTCATTACTGAGGAAAACCTTTTATGAAAAACCTACAACATGATTGTTATGATACATCTGATGCATGGATCCAAACTTGTAATGGTTTTATATGTCCTTCACTTGGTTCTATTAACATGCCTATTAAAATTTGTGGTAAAGTTGTAGATAATACCTTCATTGTCATTCCTACTTCTGATCAGTTTCAAGTAAAAAGCTGGTTTGCTTTGGTTAACTTCCATGTATGTCATTTCTTCTCCTATTCATAAGTGTATTAAGTTCATTCATAATGGAGAAGTGAAAATGATTAATCATAGTTTGTATCAACCTTCTAGGCATAGATATTGTGATACTCTTGATTTCTTTTGGCCTTCATTACCTAATTCATGTCCTCCTCGCCCTGATAACCTTTTTCATTCATATCAAGCCTATAAACATCGCAAGATTGTCAAGTTAAGCATGCCTCAGATAGATCTTAACCGTGGTCTTTTTTCCACTCCTTCTATACCTCCTTTATCCATTACTTCTATCTCTATTACTCAACCTCCTAGTGTTTCTTCTCAGCCTACTGAGAATCCTCCTCTCGAGCCTGTGAAAGAACCAGTTGTTGTTCCTCCTAGTTCTCAACATGTTTCAAACAAAGCGAAGCGTAACCAATCTGCTAATGAACATCGTAAGAAGTGTAGGGCTAATGCTAGGGCTCGTGCCTCTATTCTTCAAAATTCTTTACCTTCTTTTGACCATCCTATGTCTGATGTGTTGGAGGAAGTTAATGTTCATAACGATGTTAAGAGGAATGATTATGATGATTCTATTCGCATATTATATCCCATTTTAATTCATCTTGATGATGAAGATAATCTTGATGATCCTATTGATCCTAGTGATGAATATGAGACCAACGATATTGATACTGATTTACCTCATATGCTTTCAACTTAATTGATAATTATACCTAGTATTGAACATTGTGATTCTCAAGAGGATCCTTGTTTGGAACTGGCTATTATTCCTACTGTGTTGAATATAGTACCTCTTGCGAGTTTCCCACCTTCCCTAAATGATATAAACCAAGATAGGGAGAGTAGGTGATGCACGTGATTGGCTTGTCCTTCATGGTAGCCCTTTTTGTGTTTGTCTGTTGTATTTTGCTTCTCCCATAATGTGTTTGCTAAATGTTTGTTAGATTCTTTTATACGACCCTTGTTACTTTTTTGGTGCAAGGTGATAAAGGAATCAAGCCTGTTGTACAATTTGTCTATATGTATCTCTATTCTTCTATATTTTGTTCTCATGTTATGTTGTACTAGTGTTATTGTTCATATATGTTTCCTTGTGTAGTCTTCTTGGATCTGTGACATGGTAGCACTGATTCTTTTTGGTCTCCATGTTGTGGTCTGAAAAGACTCTTCTTTGTAACTCTTGTGTTTTCTTTCCTTCATTGTGATTGTAGTCCTACTTTCTTTGGGGAATAATGTCAATTCATTTTCTATAATATCATACATATATATATTATCTTATGATCATATTGACCCCACAGTAGGTAGTTCCCTTCGGTGTTCTTTGTATGTTTATGTGGTATTTCCCATGATTTGTCTTTGTTTGGGGTCATCTCATAGTGGAAACATAATTAGTAGAGTTGTTTATGTTTCTGTTAAAGCCATTTCTCTTGTTAAAGTGTTAGAAAAGACTTTAACGTGGGGGCATATGCTCTACTCAATTTTTGCACACACGGACTTTCAAAATATTTTTAAACTTAAAACTTTTTCCCTTTATGGATTAAAGACTAATCCTTAAAGCATGGATTTTTACCTTATAGGATCTCTTGATCCCTCCAGTTTAAATTTATATGGATCTTTGTTAGTAATAACTGAGGGGGGGGGTGAATCAGTGGCCTCAAAAATATTCCAATTAATCAACCCAAAAACTTAGTACCACGATATTAAGCCTCTAGTAATCTTCAAGTTTATAAGATGAATTCCTTCAAATATAATTATCAAATTACTACTGCTCGGAATGCTTTGTTAAACCTTATTCTGTATGTTTACCGAATAGCAGTCTGTTAATTTACCAAAAATAGTAAATTATCTAGAGTATACAGATCGATCCAAATTAGCTATGTGTAATGCAAAACACTAAATTAATGACTCATAAACACATTGATATGTGGATTTTTAACATGGAAACCTTGTTAAGGGAAAAACCACTTGGGATCGGTAACCCAAAAATTTTACTCTTCTGAAGTGAGCTCGGTGAAGAGCCAACCCTGTTAAAGGTTACAAACACACTGTTAGGTGTGACCTTGTTAGAGGATTTAAAATATTAGTTTGTCACTTGATATCGGGCATTTCTATTATACCTTCCTTGTCCAAACTCTTCTAGTTTTTCAAATGGTATCTGGCATCTCATGCTATCTTCATGACCAAACTTTTTGATACTCCTTGGGATGTATCTCAATATAGAATGGATCTTTAAATCTTGCTCGGTTAAGAGACTTTTTGAATCAATGGTTAAACTGAAACAGTATGATCTGTTCACATATACAACTTATCCTTGGAGATTTTCATATCTATTGTAAGATCATAAAACTAATCTAATCAATATATCCCTTTTAATACCTGTGCTCCACTTTTGTCTTGTTCAGTGATGCTATGCTCTGTTGCTTGGTGTCTGCAGAAATTTTTAGCTCTTTCCTCAGCTTGATTGATCAGGACTGTATGAAGTTGTTCTTCATCAATTTCTCTTCAGCATCCTCTTTTTCATTCAATCCCCTTCATTCGTAATGAATTAATTTTGTCTCTTTATAGACATTATATCACCGTTTGTTAGGTTCTTGATTTTCTTGATCTTGGCGTGATCCGCAATCTTAGCCAATCTTATTTAAAGCAAAAATCCTATTTTATCTCGCAAAGATCTTCTTGTCAACTGGACAAAAATATATTTAAATCCTTTACTTATCTTTTGCTTTATCTTGTCAATGAAAACAATGATAACTACCAGTTAAGTCTATATTTAGCTCTGCCAGCTAGATATTTTGTCGTTTCGGAACTCAAGTTAACTTCAGTGTTTTAACTATTTGATAGCTTCAGTCAACACTCCAGTTCTCCTCAGGCTTCTCCATCAGTTTACACTATGATTCTGGTCATCGGGTATGCTTGTGATTCTGCTCGTTGGTGTTCTTTCTCGAGCATCACTGTGACTTGACTTTTGGTGATCTTTGTCTGTCGGGTTCCACTAGCTGTCGGTGTTTGAAGTCACATAGTGAATGCTTGTCTTTAATGCATTACTGAAAGAAAAATTGTTATCTCTTTGATTCTCTGAAGTCTTTGACACTTTGATTATAACTGATTAGATTATATCAAGTTGACATCAATAAAAATACAATCCATTAACTAATTTAATGTCTTGCATTATCTTTATGTATTTTGGTGATCAACTTAGCATCTTCAAACATTCAATTAGTTACATGTAATCAATCTCACCCTTTGGCATTGATGGAAACATACTACATTATCATACTATACTATTACTGATACAATATGAAATATAACAGTTTCATCAATCTTTCCTATTGTAACTATTACAAATGTATGGCTTTTGGTAAGCTCAAATAGCTTTGATTTGTTTCTAGTAGATTGGTTTCTTCAATATTTAATCCCTTCACTGGATAGATGTAGCATCTAATGTCTCTGTTATGATATGTGCATTGCCTTGACTATTCTTCTTCTTGATAATCTCTTTTTCCTTTGACAGCAATCTCTCTATTTGTTTGAACTCTCCCCCTTTATTACTTCTCTCCCTTAGATGGATATTTCATATGCAATCAATTTCTCTCCCTTTGAATATTGATTAACTCTTTCTTCTAATTCTCAGGAACTTCACTTCATGGATAATGGTATAATATTTTTTGATCACTGAGATAATCTATCCCTTATGATAAAGAGTCTTTCTCCCTTATGATAATGAGATAATCTCTCCCTTTGAAAACAATGCCAAACAATATATATATATATATATATATATATATATCATCGTCCATCCCTTTATATAATATATTCCTTGAATTTCCCTATCCATCAGTAACACAATGTCTCTAGTATTCGGTGCATACTTGTACCTTACTATGTACAGATGTATCTATTGTTGTTCATCTGGGTGTTTGCATCCTCATGAATGATCTTCTAATTAGGTGTAGGATAATGCAGCCTCTTAGTCAGCTTACTGACCGATAGACAAGGGTTGGACCCCTAGTCTTTGTCTCAGGTACTCAAATGTATATTTCGGTAATGGCTTGGTGAATATATCAGCTAATTATTCTTTTGATTGAACATATTCTAGTATCACCTCCTTTGCTTGCACTTGTTCTCTCAGATAGTGATACTTGATAGAAATATGCTTAGTCTTAGCATGCATGACTGGATTCTTAGAAATGTTAATTGCAGTGGTATTATCACAGTAGATAATTACTAGTTCAAGAATCTTCATATTCATACCTTCCAGCAATTGTTTGATCCATGAAATATTGGAGCAATTTGTAGCAACAGCCACATACTGTTCTTCTGTAGTAGACTAAGAGATGCATCCTTGCTTCTTGTTGATCCATGTGACAAGTCTGTCACCCATGAAGAATGATCCTCCAATTTTTCTCTTTCGGTCATCAATGTTTTCAACCCAATCAGCATCTGTATAGACTTGTAGCTTAAATTTTCCTTCTCTTTTATACCATAAGCCATAGTCCTCGATGTGCTTCAGATATCTCAAAATTCTCTTAACAGCAATCATATGTGATTCTTTGGGATTAGAAGAGAATCTTGCAACTATTCCAACTGCATGTGCTATATCAAGTCTGGTAAGAACAATATAAATTAGTTTTACAATCATTCATCTATACAAGATTTGATTTACCTCATTTGATTTTCTTCTTTTTTCAGCTTACATCCGGTAGCCATAGGTGTTCCAACTGGTTTGGAATCTTCCATCTTGAATATCTTCAGTACTTCTTTGATGTATTTGGATTGAGTGATATATATGCCTGCATCTTGTTGAAGAATTTATAGACCAAGAAAGAATTTGATCTCCCAAAACATAGACATTTCAAATTCTTTGCTCATTTCAATAGCAAAGGATTTGCATAACAATTCATTTCCCCCAAAAATGATGTCATCAACAAAAATTTCAGCAATCAGAATATTACCATTGGTATCTTCTTTTAAGTACAAGTTTCTATTTTCACTTGTTCTTACAAATTTAATGCTAATGAGATAGGAGTGAAGTCTTTCATACCAGGCTCTAGGTGCTTTTTTCAATCCATACAAGGATTTATGTAGTTTACATACCATGTTTCTCTTGTCTGGGTCAATAAACCCTTCTGGTTGTTCAATGTATACCTCTTCTTCTAGTATTCCATTTAGGAATGCAGATTTGACATCCATCTGGTATACCTTGAATCCTTTGAATGCAGCATAAGCAAGTAAGATTCTAACTCCTTCTAGTCTAGCAACGAGTGCAAAGGTTTCTCCATAATTAATACCTTCTTCTTGTGCATATCCCTTGCATACTAACCTTGCTTTGTTTCTTGTGACTTCTCCATTCTCATTCAGCTTGTTTCTGAATATCCATTTGGTACCAATGACATTCTTATCATCTAGTCTCAGTACTAGTGTCCATGTACTTTTCTTCTCAATTTGTTATATTTCTTCATTCATAGCACTGACCCATTCTTCATTCTCAAGTGCAGTATTAACAGATTTAGGCTCAAAATCAGAAAGTAAACATCTAGTGTTCAGTGACTTAGTTCTTGTTCTCATTCCAGCCTTCTTGTCTCCTATGATTTGATTCTATGGATGATGTCTTCTGACATACTTGGAAAGTTTTGGTTCATCTCTGTGTTCATCATTATGGTCATCTTCTTGACCTTCATTCTGATCTCCATCACTTGG
The DNA here is from genome assembly GCA_018584345.1 of Thuja plicata. Lineage (NCBI taxonomy): Eukaryota > Viridiplantae > Streptophyta > Pinopsida > Cupressales > Cupressaceae > Thuja > Thuja plicata. Next base: position 2,879,747 of record MU224516.1, read on the forward strand.
AACATCATCTTGAGGATTTCTTGATTTTTGGTAATTATAGCCTGATGCTTGGGTGCAATGTTTAGTTTCTCAGGAGTGATACATTGTTGCTCGGGTAGAGTTTTGGGTTCTATATAAACAAACCTATTGTAGTCTTCTGGTTCTTTTCTGCTTTCCTTATCATTCTTTTCTACAAATTTATCTATTTTCACATTTGCAATTTCAATGATTTTGTTAGATGACTTGTTAAGACATTTATAAGCCTTGCTTTTGGTTGAATACCCTATAAAGATACCTTCTTCACTTTTGGAGTCAAGTTTTCCATTTCTATCATCCTTCAAAATATAACATTGACTACCAAAGATTCTAAAGTAACTTACATTGGGTGTATGACCATACCAAAGCACATAGGGCACCTTCTTTGTGTCCTTCTTCAATTGTACTATGTTTAATGTATAGACAGCAGTACTGACAGCTTCCCTCCAGAAATTTTGAGTGATGCTCTTCTCAATCATCAATGTTCTTGCACAGTCAACAATTAATCTGTTTCTCCTTTCAGCAATTCCATTTTGTTGTGGTGTTCTCAGTGCAGAAACCTATCTTTTAATTCCATGCTCATTGCAATATTTAGTGAATTCATCTGAAGTAAATTCCCCTCCTCTATCTGACCTTAAGAATTTCAATTTCTTTTCACTTTTTTTTTTCTACCATAGCCTTATACCATTTAAACATCTTGAATGCTTCTGATTTATCTTTTAAGAACATGACTGTCATCATTCTAGAATAATCATCAACAAAGAGAATAAAATACCTATCTCCATAGTAACTCTTTGTTCTCATGGGTCCACATAGATCTGTATGGACTAATTCTATAATTGCATTAGATGTATGGGTTTTACACTTGAAACTAGACTTTGTCATTTTACCTTTTTGACAATTCTTGCACATGATACGCTTGGGCTTAGTCATGCTCGGTAAGCCTCTGACATTCCTTTTGTTGCTTATATTTATCATGTTGTCAAAATTCACATGACACAATATTTTGTGCCACAACCATATGTCTTCATTTCTAGCTATTGAAAAAGTGGTGTTAGTGTCATCAAGATAGAAAAGGTTGCCTTTTGTTTGCTCACTGATTCCGATCAACCTTCCTGATTAATTCAATATCTTTTCCTTCTTATTTTCAAATGCCACTTGGTGACCTGTATTATTCAGTTGTGAAACACTTAACAAATTATAATTCAGCCCTTTTACCCAGTAAGCATTTTCACATTTGATCAGGTTATTCAACATTATAGTTCCTTTACCTTCAGCTGGACAAGGTGTATCATTTCCCATTCTTACTGAACCACCATTATAGTATTCAAAATTCTCAAAAAAAATTTATCATAGATCATATAGTGAGTGCAGCCACTATCTATGATCCAAACATCATTCTTACTAGCTTTAGATATGAGTGCAGTTTCTACATACCTTTCTTCTTCTTCGTCTGAATCATCCTTCATGGCTACAAATACCATCTCAATGTCTTCTTTTGATTTGGTGTCAATATCATCAGCTCTATTCTCAGCTAGCTAACAATCTTTCTTCCCTTTGTCCTTTTAGTCTCGGGTATCTCTTTTGTCAGATTGTTGGTTTCTTTTGTAATCTCTGTTATCACTTCTATCAAACTTCTTCTCATATATTTTTTATTACCTTTGTCATATTTTCTTACGTTTGGAAATCTTGCATCAAAGTGTCCAACCTATTTACAATTGAAACATACAAGTGGTAATTTTACTTTGTATCTACCTTTACCTCTCTGCAATCTTCTTGCCATTAGTGCTTCAATCTCATCAAGTCCTTGATCCTCATTATCACTTTCACTATCATTTCTAATAGCATGTCTATGAATTGAATTACTCATCTTTAAAGAATATTTGAATTCAGATTCTATAGATGGTAAGACACTACTATCAAAGTTATTCACCTCAAATTAAATTAGTCTACCAATCAGACTATCTAGAGTAACTGTATTGTTTGCAATTGCTCTCATTTCCTGAATAGCATAAACTCTAATAGCATATACAGGTAGTAAGGTTCTTAAGATTTTACTTATCATTGTCTCCTCTTCAAGTACACCTCCAACTCCTTAGATAGAATTGACTACCTCTTTAATTATGCAGCTATACCGAGTGATATTTTCTCCTTCTTTCATCCTTAGGTCACCAAACCTCCCTCTTAGGCTTTCTGCCTTGGCTCTTAGTACATTATCATCTCCTCCATGTACTAGCTTAAACTTATCCCACATTTGCTTTGCAGAGGTGCAGGTGTTGACATCTTCGAACTCAACATCAGAGATTGAGGAGGCAAGTTCTATCATCATGCAATTGTGCTCATGCTTTACTCTTAATTTCTCAAGAGTGTGAGGTCCTGTAGGCAACACATATTCAGTATCAAGGTATTGAGTAACATCATTTCCAATACCTGATAGGTGGAGTCTTATTATTCTTTGCCATGATGCAAAGTTGTCTTTATTCAACTTGGGCACATCTCATCTATTTATCTTGTGATCTTTTGCTTGAGCTGTTAAACTCCCTTTCTAAGCACACAAGATCTGATACCAATTGTTAGTAATAATTGAGAGGGGGGGTGAATTAGTGGCCTCAAAAATATTCCAATTAATCAACCCAAAAACTTAGTACCACAATATTAAGCCTCTGGTTATCTTCAATCCTATAAGATGAATACCTTCAAATATACTTATTAAATTACTACTGCTCGGAATTCTTTATTAAACCTTATTATGTATGTTTACCAAATAGCAGTTTGTTAATTTACCAAAAAATAGTAAATTATCTAGAGTATACCGATCAATCCAGATTATCTATGTGTAATGCAAAACACTAAAGTAATGACTCATAAACACATTGACACATGGATTTTAAATGTGGAGACCCTGTTAAGGGAAAAGAAAACTTGGAACCAATAACCCAAAATTTTCACTCTTCTGAAGTGAGCTCGGTGAAGAGCCAACCATGTTAAAGGTTACAAACACACTGTTAGGTGTGACCTTGTTAGAGGATTTAAAAAGATTAGTTTGTCACTTGATATCAGGCGTTTCTATGTTACCTTCCTTATCCAAACTCTTCTAGTTTGTCAAATGGTATCTGGCATCTCATGCTATCTTCATGACCAAACTTTTTGATACTCCTTGGGATGTATCTCAATATAGAAAGGATCTTTAAATCCTGCTCGGTTAAGAGACTTTCTGAATCAATGGTTAAACTAAAATTGTATGATCTATTCACATATACAACTTATACTTGGAGATTTTTAGATCTATTGTAAGCTCATAAAACTAATCTGATCAATATATCCCTTTTAATACCTTTTCTCCACTTTTGTTCTTCTCGGTGATGCTATGCTCTGTTGCTCGGTGTATGCAAAAATCTTTAGCTCTTTCCTTGGCTTGATTGATTAGGACTATATGAAGTTGTTCTTCATCATTTTCTCTTCAGTGTCCTCTTTTTCATTCAATCCCCTTCATTCGTAATGAATTAATTTTGTCTCTTTATAGACATGATATCACCGTTTGTTAGGTTCTTGATTTTCTTGATCTTGGCGTGATCCACAATCTTAGCTAATCTGATTTAAAGCAAAACTCCTTTTTTATCTCGCAGAGATCTTATTGCCAACTGGAAAAAATAGATTTAAACCCTTTACTTATCTCTGGCTTTATCTTGTCGATGAAAACAATGATAACTACCAGTTAAGTCTATATTTAGCTCTGCTAGCTAGATATTTTGTCATTTTTGAACTCAAGTCAACTTTGGTGTTTTAACTCTTTGATGGCTTCGGTCAACACTCTAGTTCTCCTCGAGCTTCTCCATCGGTTTACACTATGATTCTAGTCATCGGTTATGCTTGTGATTCTTCTTGTCAGTGTTCTTTCTTGGGCATCACTGTGACTTGACTTTCGGTGATCTATGTATGTCGGGTTCCACTATCCATTGGTGTTTGAAGTCACATAGTGAATGCTTGTATTTTATGCATTACTGAAAGCATAATATTTATCTCTCTGATTCTCTGAAGTCTTTGACACTTTTATTGTAACCAATTAGATTATATCAAGTTGACATCAATGAAAATATAATCCATTAACTGATTTAATGTCTTGCATTATATTTTTGCATTTTGGTGATCAACTTAGCATCTTCAAACATTCAATCAGTTACATGTCATCAGATATCTTGATCCCTCCAGTTTCAATTTACAATATTTTGATCCCTTAAGGTTGGAAGGTGTCCTTAAGACCAGATCTCCCTGATGGGTCGACTAGTGAGTAGCCACATTCACTACGCGGTTCAACTCCATCTTTCCAGTTGCACTGTTTCCTTGTGTAGTTCACAATGGAACATAAGTTCTCATTAGGCGAGGTAATCACACCCTCTCTCTCTTTCTCCTTTCCTTTGACTAGTGATGTCTCTCTTATTATAATATTAGGTTGACAAAAACTTAAGTCCCTGGGGGCTTGAGGATTTTTTTGTCCCTTTGATTTCAATAGGATTATCTTTTCTTCATGATCTCTTTTACCAAGAGTTTACATCGAGTCCATACTCTTGCTAAAGTGGGGGCTAAATGTATCATCGCAAAATGGAAGCACTTCCATTTTGGACTAGTTTAGCCCTCTGATTAAGTGGTTTGGGGTCGTTTCAAGCACCTTGAATGGGTCTTTGACTTGGATCTAGCTTTTCTGCCTGTTCTGTCTCATTTCCCACTTCTCTATGGCATGTTTCTGGCATTTTAACCTGCAAATCTGAGATTCTTGACCTCAGGGTCAAAATCAACCTTTCTGGGTCAAGGTTGACCTTAACCCTGACCTAGGTCAGATTTGACCTTGATTCTGACCCAGGGTCCAGATTTCAAGTTTCTGGGGTTTCCAGATGTTGGGCTTTGGAAAGATTTAATTCCCACTTTCGGTCGGTTGTTTCGCTCTTCGGAGCAATGACTCTTGAAATTATATTTAATATAGGACCACTTCTAAGGATATAGGTCTAATTGGAATTTAATTCTCCTATGTAGAGCTCTCTAGAAGATTGTGCCCTAGATTCATATATAAGGAATCCTTCTCCTCTCATTTTCTCTAACCATAAATCATCAACCAAGAAAGAACGATCAAAGTGAAATCTAAGTGTGAATAGAAAGCTAAGAAGCAATCATCTACTCTCAAGCATCCAAGAATTCAAGCACCTTCAAGCATTCAATTCATCAAGGAGATCCATTGGTAGCCTTTGAAGGATTCAAGCTCTATGGAGCCCTCTTGTTGAATATTTCTCCATCCACATTCCTCCAAGCCTCTTCTTATTCAAAGATCCATTCAAGATTGGTGTTGAATATCTACAATAAATTTATTTGAGACATCATACATCTGACATTCTACATTCTACATCCATTTGGTGCATACATACTTGTGGATCCACGGATTCGAATCTGCCACAAGGGTTTCTATACAAGCAAGGTGAATTTGTTCATTTATTTTGTTTATCTATGCAATTTCAATTCAATTATAAGGTTAATTCCAAAACTAGGGTTTGACCAAGGCAAACCCTTCCCCCCCAACAAAAAAAACATTTTTCTTGCAGGGACAGGTTTGGAACAGTGAATTGGAGTGTAGATCCAAATACCCTTTTTGGCAAACTATCAAGATCCGAAAACAGATTTTCTATCAAACTGTACAGGTCAGAATCAGATTTTCTAGGTCAGAATCAGACATTTTAGGTCAAAGGTGACATTCATTTTTGGGTCAAAATTGGACCTGAGCCATATTCGGAAGAGATTTATGGGTTTTTTTCATCTCTACATTTCTGTTCAAGATCCAGTTGCAGAATTTCCAAAAAATTGGTACAGACACCCGAAAACAACATTCTTCAGATCTGTTGCATTTTGAGGTTAGTACATGTCTTCAATTCATTTCAATTAAAGTTTTAATATTCCTAAATCTATTACACACACTCTCTTCTATAAAATGTAATTTAGGGTTCTTCTCTCTATCCCTATCCTTAATAGGTTGATTCATTTATGCATTGATCCTTTCTTTGGGGTTAATCAATTTGGATCTTCCCTTTATGAAATTTGGGGTTAAGACGACAATCTTACCTTCTCCACTATCTCAACAATATAATAATAAAAATACATTCAATTACTACCCCGCATCATTATTTAATCTTACATTCTAATAAAACTTTCCATTTTCTTATATTACAGATTGGAATTTTTTCCTTCAAAATATTAGGGAATGGAGGTATTAAAACTATTTTGGAATGAATTAGGATCCTTCTTTCATGTAGAGGGATATTTTTTCTTATAAAAACAAGATACAATCCTAATAATTTATGTCAACGCATATAATAACATGAAAATTTTGCCTAACCTAGAGATCATTAAGTTAAGAAAGGACAAAGGTATCAATTAGTTTCTTTTGATGCTAACCCTAGAGGTGGTAGATGCATACTAGGGTCAGGCTTTCAACATTGCTTTGAGAAAAATAACCCAATTAGTAACTCTTTTGTTCAAAATAAATTTTCTTTAGGAAAAATCCAAGATAAAGGGAAAGGAATTATGTATAATTTTGAGGCAAAGGTTGATGCAAAAAAAGAAAAATTTGGACAATAATGAGGAAAGAAGAGTCCTGATTGAGAATAAGAACACAATGATGGTGAAGTTTAATAGAGAGGCTAGGTGCCATCCAAAAAAAGAGAGAATTGAGAATATTGTGACGGAATTTTTTGGATTATCAAGCATGAGGTTGATTTCCTCAGGGAAATAATAAATTTCCAATTGAATGAGGTGGTGAGTGTCACAATTTCCCCCATGAGAATGAGAATCTGGAAATTATTAGATCTCCAAATAGATGAGAAAATAGTGGATGAAACTTTAAACATAGAACCATCCCTAGTGGTTGAGGGATTAAAAGGAATATCTAAGACAATAGAAAAGAACTCCAAAATAAAGAATGGGGAAAATGAAGAACTTAAAAAAGATGAGAGTATATTAAAATTCTTGGGCGTCACTGAGGAAGAAAACATGAACTTTGAGGAGAATTCAATCAATCCATCATAAGTATTAAAAAGGAAACAACCATTTATTCAAGAATTATTGGAAGAAGGGGAGAGAGAATTCCAAGAGAATGGCATATTGTTTGCAAAAATAGGAAAGGAGAAATTGGGCATTCAACAAATTCCATCCAACAAGATTAAGGTACACTTTGAAAGAATTCAATGAAAAAGGTAGGGAGGAAATCATTATCAAAACTCAAAAATAAATATGGGGAAGCAGAGGGACAACTAAAAATCACATCCTTAATTGATGTAGGGAAGGGAAGCCCCCTTCCCAAGGATCCATGATGATATCGTCTCTCTCTCTCTCTCTCTCTCTCTCTCTCTCT
>MU224516.1:2887350-2917402 GCA_018584345.1 Thuja plicata
TATAATTCATTAAGGTTTGAAGTTTTTATGTATCAAATATCGGATATGCATCTGATATATAATACCTGAAATAATGGTGCCAAAGGTAAAATGTTGGCACCATTATGAATTTTGGATTTCATGGCATAGGTATCAAATATCTGATATTGGCTATATAAAACTAGGCAATGGGTCATTTTTCTCAATCCAACGGTCCCTAAATTATTTTTGTAGGCGACAATCATGGGTTTTTAGATAGGAACAAGTAGAATAAAGCTTTTTGGAGCATATTTTTCACAAATTGTTCATTGGAAATCATTTTACATCATCCTTTTGGAGTTATAATGGGGACAAACAGTCGTCAAAATCCTAAACAAAAGAGAGATTACAAAAGATGAAATTGAAGCATATAGACAAAGAGATAGGGAAAGTCATAGGAAGAGGAGACAAGGTATGCTAAATATTAGTGAAGATGAGGCCCCCGGTCCACCCTAAAATATTATTTCAAGTGAAGAGGAGATTAAGTTTGAAACTGTTGAGCATGATTTTTACAATGAGAATAAAAATGTGGAGATTGAGAATGTAAATGTAGAGATTGCGAATAAAAATGTAGAGACTGAGAAAGAAAATGTAGAAATCGGGAATGAAAATATTGCACAAGATATTGAATTTGGGAATGAAAGTGTAGGAGATTGGAAATAAAAATGTTGCACAAGATATTCAATTTGGGAATGAAAGTGTGGAGATTGGAAATGAAAATGTTGCATAAGATATTTAGTTTGGGAATGAAAGTGAAGAGATTGGAAATGAAAATGTTGTACAAGATATTCAATTTGGGAATGAAAGTGTAGAGATTGGAAATGAAAATGTTGCACAAGATATTTAATTTGGGATTGGAATAGAAAATGATGTTGATGAACCAAATGAACATTATGCAACTCCAAATTACATGAGAAATGAAGTCCCTTATGTGAAAGAAGGATAAATTCCAAATTCAAGACCTTCAAGAAAACCAAAATGGTTACTTGAAATCAATGAGAACATTATGAGAAATTTTGATGGAAAGAGACCAATAAGAATCATTTGGTTGTGGGATTAAAAACTTTTTAATGATTTTTTTATCAAGAAGACATTGACCTAGAAATGCCAAATTTTTGTAAAATTGCTAAAGATGAAAAAGATGAGACCTATGCTAGAGAAATAGAAGATTCGTGTGAACAATAAAATGGAGAAAAATAAGTTATTATTGTGAGAAATATTTTTAATGCTCTCAATTATATTGGAAAGAATATAAAGGAAAAAGATAAGAGAGCTTCTCGAAGGGTTATTCCAACCTCCTTAATAAGTCATAATTTGAGAAAGGCTCGCTTTATGAGATAAACTTGTGTTAATTTCAACATAAATCGTCAACCTTTGGATAGAGCACTTGCAAGAAGAGAAAGAATGGAGGATCCTCTTCAAAATGATACATGATATTTTAGTGGGAGGCTTCCACGTGTTGATAAGAAGCTAACTGATAGTGTGAAGGAGGAAAGTAAACTATTTTGGCACTCTAACTCAAGAGTGTCACCAAATTTTGATGATGCCTTGAAGTTAAGAATTGGTGATTGAGACCACACAATGCATCCTAAATATTATTTGGAAGTAATAAAAACAATGTTGTTCAAAACATTTTGTGAGAGATATCCAACATTGTGAATATCACAAAGGAATTTTGAATCCTTAAAGACATTTTATTGTGCACCTCTTAAGATTTGAAATACTTATTGTTACAAATATTATGTGGAGTTTTCAATGTACCATGTATGCCACATTCATTCTACTTTGCATACTAATGAAATTTTGTAAGAATGTGTTGCAAGTCATCTTTTGAAATCATCGAGTGACTTGCTAGATCATTTTTATGTCATAGAGATGATGGTTTTTTATTCTATATAAATGAGTGCTTAAATGATAAGTGCTCAAAATGTGGTGGCTTGTTTAATTTTGTTTCATGTTTTCATGAGGGCGGCGAACATGAATTTGGAAAGAAAATTATTGAGAAAAAGATATATGAGATGGTCAAATATAATTTGAAGAGTGGAGGTGAAGGTTATAGATGTGAGTTAGTTACAAAATAATGTTGTGTTTATGATTTTATATCAGATTTCAATGAAACTCTTTTCTAAAAGTACGCAAAGCATAGTCACAGGTCTCAATAGTTGGATCAATAATTCAGGATGTGTAAGGACTCTTTCCTGATTGGCACTATTATATTGATGGTTGATTTCACAGAAAAATACACATTATAACCACAGAATGAATTTCAAGACCAGTATTACAATTTGATTCAAATTATTATTTTTGTCCACATAGGATATAGACATTCTCCTAATAGTACACAACAGGACTAGAAGATAATCAGAGAGTACCATTTTTATATGAGTGATGATAGAGCTCACTCTTTCGAGTATGTGCAACATTGTTTGAGAATTATTTTGAGTTCTTGTACGAAAAATATATTGCAATGCATAGACATCTCATTTGGTCAGATAACTGCATGGGTCAATTCAAGAATTCTCGTATGTTTAATTGGTCGAGTAGAATACATGTAGAGAGGGGTGTACCTCATTTTTGGAGTTTTTTTTAAGTTGGGTATGGGAAAGGGGAGTATGATGGAGTAGGTTCATGTGTGAAGAGAGCTCTAGTTAAGGAGAAAATGAGGATTTCAGGTGCTACACTTCATGATGCTTGATTTATTGTTGATTGGTGTAGTTCAACATTGTCAAAGGGAAGGACACTTGATTCAACAATGCATTGATTCTTTTGGTTGGTTGAGGAGGGCACAATAAGAGATAGATTGGATTTTTAAACAGATAGAGATCCTTAAAAGATGCATTCATTTTGAAGCTCAAATGCAAGTACATGGACCGTTTGGACATGAGAGTTGGCTTGTTTTTGTCCCAATTATTTTATTGTGATAGGGATCATTGTGAGTCAAGTGAGTAGGTGGATGCATGGGTTCCATAGTATCTAACTACTTTATCTCAAATAAAATCCATGACAAATGATGACATGGAAAGTTCAGTTGAATATTTGTAGTTGTTGCAATGCAGGGGAATGATGAGAGATCATATTACTAGTTGGCATGATGTATACATGGAAAGAAGAAGCTAGCATAGATGATGATGGGTTCATGTATCCTACCGGTTCATTTTCTTTGCGGGAACATGGTTTTAGAATATACATGATTAGAAGGAATGGCATACCCACATTTTAAGACTATGAGAAGTACAAAACCATTCTCGTGTATTCACTACTTATTATAGAAACAAATGTTATGTTGTTGAAGCATCAAGGCAGAAAAAAGTCAAAATAAATTTGGACAATTAGTAATGTTGATCATGAAGCAATACTAGATACCCTTAAGTAGAGAGATGACCCTTTCAGGCACACTTGACTAGGTCATACCAAATGATTATAAGGTTTAATATGTTCATTATGCTTCGATTCATTACGCTTTGCTTCTTTAATTTTTTTTTGTCAATAAAATTAGTCCTCTCATAGATTGTAAATGTAGTTTCTTATAAATATGATGGACATACAAGATTCAGGAACACTTGATTAGCTCATACAAAATGACGTTAAGGATCATTATTCTTAGGTTCATCATATTCTTTGGTTCATTATGTACATTATGTCTTGGTTCTTTAACAGTTTTGGTCAATAAAAATAGTCTTCTCATGGCTTGGGAATGACTAGAGGATTACAAATAAGATAGACATACAAAATTCCACTACCATGCTTTGGATTTTATATTACTTCATGTGTGTGTGGTAAAATGTGTGATTAGAATCTCCAACCAAACACTTCAATAAACTATTAGATAAAAGGGGTTAGTAAAATGGAGATCAAACATATCATAAAACCCTTGAAACCAACTTATTGCTTCCTAGTTGAAGCGAGTGTAATTTTCATGAGTTTCCCATCAGATTGGACGTAGAAAATTGCTTACTTGACTACTCCAAAATGGAAGATTCAATGAAAAATGAAGCAAGATGCATAGACTTGCATACTTTACTCTTGAAATCTTGAAGATGGGAATGCATGAACTAACAAACTAAATGCATAACAACTATAAGAAATGGAACTAAGATGCAAGATTAAACTACCAAATGACAAGAACAATGCATCTATATTAAGCTATGAATGGAAACTAGAATGTCATTAAGCTAAGAAATAAATTTAACAATGCAAGTAAGAACTATGAGTGCACAAAATAAGCTCTAGAATTCAAATAGCATTATAACTCTACTCCAAATCTTCTTCTCTATTGTCATGAGCAAAGAGCTATCCCTTTTATAAGAGATTCCAAGAAATGGGTGGTTGAGATTAAGAGGCAAAAGAGAATGATCAATGGTGGAGATGTAACTTCCCTTAATCCATGTGAGCTGGAAGTGTAATGCATTTGATTGGTCAACTTTTGTGGGGAATAAGACAAATTTGGTATTTTCCCTTTTATTTGTTTTATTTTGATTTTTGAGTGCACACCCATGTGTGAATGGGTTCACTTTTTTATTAAAATGAACTTAGGACTTTTTGATTTATCCCAATGTTTTATGAAATTTTGAGATTTAAGCTTGGATGATGGATTATAGGATTAGGATTATATAAGAAATTTTGATTAAGTGCTCTCATAATTAGAGTCTAGCAAAAATGTCTTAGATTTTAGAATTTATTAAGACCAATTAATCAGAAATAGGGGCTATAAACCAATTTTAGGTGATTACACTTCCATTGTTCATTTGTACATTTAGTTAGTATTATTTCTCTAATACTAATATTTTGTACACTATTGCAATGTAGGTGTCTTCAAGAGTACCAGTGGTTGGAGCTTTACAGAGAAGAAATACCATAACCAAATGTATTAGTTGTGTATCTAATATTTTTTGACAACATTGATGTATTTGTACATGATGTGGTTTTATTGATGATATATGATGTATGAGTACATGAGCAAGCATAATGACATGAGTATCTAGGATTTTTTTCTAGTATTGATGTATTTGGACATGATGTAATTGCATTGATGATATATGATGTATTTATACATAAGGACACAAGAAAGTATAAAGACACGAGTATCTAGTATTTTTTTATAGCATTGATGTATTTGTACACGATGCAATACATTTCTATTTCCGATGTGAAATAACAAAATAATAATCTCTAATAGGATTTCCTTCTAATGTATTGATGAAGCTCTTATAATGTGTTCATTATATATCTTAATTGGTTTATTAAGCTCTTATAATGTGTTGATTAAGATCTTATAATGTGTTCATTATGGTTTCCCTATTTCATTATAAATGTTGATAGGTTTTCCTAGGTTCATTATTATGAACACATTGAATAACAGAGAGGAGGGAGTGAATCAGTTATTCCCACACAAAATTTACAAAACTTTCTCTTTGTTGGTTAACACTTAAAAAATTCAAATAACAACTTAAGATTTGTTAGTTTAGCACATTAAACTTCCAAAAAAAGTATAAACATGAAATACACAGGAACACCGAAACAAAGAGTGCCAGATTTTACGTGGAAACCCCAAGATGGGTAAAACCATGGAGAAGCTAATTCTCATGAAATAGAAAAATACATGTTAAGGTGACATCAAAAGGTGATTTGACACAAAGGCTCATTTCCATAAATTCTCACTACAAGAAGGCTCACTGCCAATACACAAGGGCTTACTGTCAATACATAAGGGCTAACTGCCCATACACAAGGGCTAACTGTCGATACACAAGGGCTAAGTGCTCACTGTCGAATATATGAAAAGGAATAGAATCCACCTCCAAGATCTACAGGCTTCTCTACATGAACACAAATCTCCTTCGTATGAATTCTTAGTCACTTTGCATGTACTTCACACATAAGCCACATGTGCATACACATAGATACAAAAGGTTCTTATTTCTACCGGTATCCGATCTTACATATTTTGGCTATGCACTAAACATTTGATATCGCCAATGCAACACTTATTACATTTACTTTTAATTTATAGCATCGGTTCTTGATTTAGGACATACATAAGAGAACATAACACACTACATTGTGATCCGCAAATAGGTCAGACTTAAGGATTTACAATACACATTGCATTTACCAAAACCATCAGAATGCAACAACCAAGACCAAAATATTGATACACAAAATAGTTGTTACCACCGATAGGATTCAAACTAAAGTGTGCTTGTGGTTGATACATTGATCCATCTCTGATGGACCTGGAAGCCTGAGAAATATTATTCTAAATATCCTTTTGTATAACCAAAAAATCATGTCACACCACTGATAGCTAACGGTACATGCCAAATACCAACCGAAACACTCAAACTTTTGGTAAGAGGTTTTCACATCAATTACAATCAATGCCAACACTTCCTCACATATTATAAAACATTAGGGTTATCCTAGGTCCATTACTATTATCCTTTATCCATTATGATTGTCCTAGGTTCATTACGGTTGTCTCAAGTCCTAGAAATCACTTAGGTTCATTAGGACACTTAAGCAACATTAATAGTTGAATGTGTACAAGACATTATATGCAAGGAATAAGGGTAATTGTGACTGATGGAAGTGTTACCCAAAATTTCCTATTCTATACTCTTTTGGCTTACAAGTAGAGTAAATGTGGCTACCACAATGGTTGAGCCTAGCTTGTATGAGATTTGTCCATGGCTTATGGTTCTTGTCTTGTTTCTACAAACCCTAATGTTTCTAGTCTGAAACCCTTGTGTCTTTTTAAGAGGAAAAACCTTAAAACCTTAAGTCTTTGTGGCTCGTTATAATTTCAAGTTACCTTTTCATGCCACTTAAAGTCTTATTAGCTAGGTGCCACTTTATCTTTTATGTATTGTCTCCTAACCTCGCAATCAAGATGGAATATTCCTCATGGTTTGGAGACCTGGCAAAGGTGGGTTATATTTTCTTGGTGGTTAGTGGATAACATTCAGCGATCTGGTGATGAGGTTAGTGCTTGATCTTTTATGTTTCTCCCATGATCTCGTGATGATGTGATTAAGTGGGAAAATATCTGGAGACTCAGAGAGGACCCTCAATGTAGATCAGATCGGGTGGCTTTCGTTATATGTCGTGAGTTAAGTCTGGTCAAGTTACTTATCTGGAGATTCAAAGATAGCCTTTGTCATCGGATCTCGTGATCTAAGTCGGGTTAAGATAATTATTCAGAGATTTAGAGATATGCCTTTATCTCTTAATCTCAAGATCAAACCTGAGTCAAGCCATGTGTTTAGATATTGAGTGAGGATCGTTGATCATGTCTCATATGTGTGGTGATCTCTCAATCTCAGAATGGGACCCGAGTTAAAGAAAGAATTTTGCGATTCAGAGATAACCAGTTATCTCTGAATCTCAAGACTAGACCATGGTTAAGAATTTTACTTGGAGACTATGAGATATGTGTTATCTTTGAATCTTAGAATAGACCTGGGGTTAAGCAAACTCTTTTGAAATTACACATTGGTCATTGATCAAGATAGAGATCTAGGGTTATCATTAAATTTCTAGATAAGTCAAAGTCAAGCAAGAGGATTCAGCGATTCAGAGATACAAGGCTGAGACTTAACAAGATGTAGACAAGTGTTCAAGTGCAAGATCAGATCAGTGGTTGTCGTTGAATCTCATGATAAACTAAGAGTAAAGAAATCATTCAGAGACTAAGAGATGTGCTTTATCTCTGAATCTCAAAATAGAACCAGAGTTAGACCAAGGTGCTCTGGGTTAAAGAAAAATTAAAGTAAATATCAGTCAAGTTGTTTTTTTTTTTACGGTTGGTGTTAAGCCTCAAAGCAGGAGATGCTCACTTTTTATTGTTTAAGGGTTCACAACAGGGTGCCACATTAAAGGATAGTCGATCTAATCAAATTTAATCTACAGTCATATTAGGATTGAATCTAAGGTGTGTGCTAAGCCTTAAGAGAAAGGTGCAAGATGTTTAGTGTTCAAGGCTTAGCGACAGTGTGACACGTGTCCTTCCCGATTAAGTGGGACCTGTAGTTTCAAAGACAAGGCTTAAGGTTAATGCCCCATTTAGGTTGTGTTCATCATGTGGCTGGCGCATTACCTTAAAGATAAGATGCACGACAGATAATGTATGAAGCATTGCGCCTACCTCCCATATAGAAGTTTGAGATCCTGAGCTTGCAGGTAATTTAGATAAGATCAACAGGTGGGTTTTAAAAAGAGATAGAGTCTTGTTTTGGACCGTTGATGAGATTTTCCGTGCCACATGTGACCATTAAAATCATATATTTTAAATATTCAATTGTTATCTAAAGGTTTTCATGGTGGTGGCATGATTTTTCAAGTTGTAGACAAGGTAGATGGATCAAGCTAATCTTTCTGGTCGAAGTTATGGCAATGGGAGATATCTCCAAGACATATTTGATCATTTGGTATATTTTCCAAGGTGCATTAATGAACAGACTTGACCATTTTAGGGTTTTTGATTATTTTCAAGAATATCTTTTCTAACCCTAAGTTTTCTTATTGATCTGATTGGATCAACTCTTGAGCCTTGGTGGTTGAGGAGTTTGTATATAAGTATTTTTTAAAGCTCTTATAGTTAGTTTTTCAGGCTTATGTAAGAATTTCCGTGATATTTTTCTTGTCCTCAAGTTTTCATATGTTTGTAATTCTAACTGAAGCATAGTACAGCAACTGAGGTTTGGAGAAATCTTTGAGTTACTTTAGTCCTCTTTCTTTCAGCAGTTTCATGTACATTGTGAATGATTGATAGAGATGATCTTGTGAATTTTTTCCATTCCCTATTATCTTCTCTCATTTCAGTACCTTCCTACTGGAATGAATGTTTGCTTGCAAGTCATAGTCAGTGTTTAGGCTCATGTAAGCTATTTTGTGAAATCTTTTCTTTCCCTAAATAGTTTCATCTCGAACCTCTCTATGAAACACTTTTTGCAAGCCTATTCAAAAAGTTGTACTTGCTTTAAATCAGAGATTTCATGCTAACTCTTAGCCATTTTTTATGATTCATATTATATCTGGCGTATCATCTGATATCTTAAGTTCTTGCTTTCTATTTTTTAGTTTCCTTCTATCCCTTTTCCTCCCAAGTTTTATTTTAAGTTTCAAGAGAAAAATATGTGATTATCTAAGAGGAACCGGCTTAGAATTCAGAGGTTTTACTTCAAGTTTAGCAAGGTCCCACAACCTAGAAGTGAATCCCATGTTATAATAGATCACTAGACTCTCGGATTTAGTAGGGTGCAAATTTGGTGTATAACAGTTCTGGCATGCCTGAAGGGACAAGAGGACTAGTTTTCAGTCCACTTTTGTGATTTATTTTCTATTGTTTGGTATGAAAAATAGTAGATTCTACCTTTGGAGGCACTAAAGTATCACACCTCACAAATCTGAGCAAGTATCTACTGGTTTCAAGCAGATAAAGTGTTGGTATGTGAAAAAGAAAGTTTGTTTTCTAGTTTTTAGTGATTTCAATCATTTTCTAGCTTATTTGAATGTTTAAGCATGTCTTCATTTGATAAGGGCATGCCCTATCAGTCTCCATTCTATGAAGGTGTTGCCTATACACCTTCATATCATCCATATCAAAATCATCATGTTGCTAGTTTCCCTCAAGACAACACTACTTCAATAAATTACCAGTATGCCCAGCAAGCTCATCATGCTTACCACCCACCCACCCCTTCTCAACATGATTGGTAGCATACCCAGACTTATAACCAGTCTCAAGGAGAATATTTTATGCACAATCAGCATGAAGATATTTCTATTCAGTCTCAAAACTTGGGCGTTAAGGGAATAAAAGAGAGGTCTGGAACGATGGACAATATGATTCTTGACTACATTAAGAAGTTGTCAGAGGTCAAGAGACAGCGAGAGGTGGATCTACAATATGAGCGATTGGCTTACCAGGGCTATCCCCTATCAACAAAAAATGAATGGTGTTTTCCCTACAATCAACACCATAATAAGACTACATGTTTGAATGGGTTGATGAATCAAGAACTCATGGTACAAAATGCATCAAGAGAACATTTAGATGCATCTTCTAATGGGTCAATGCCACAACAAGATGCACAACCTAATGGGACTGCATTCTTTAATTAACAAGGAGAAGATTTTAGCTGTATAAATGGTGAATCTTCCCAACCAGGCTATCTTCTAAACTCATACTTTGAGAAGGGAACTCCAAATTCCATGCTTACTTTCATAAACGATGAGTTTCCTGTTGAAGAAAAGTCAGAGGTGTTGCAGAAAGAAGCAATAGCTTGTCCAACATATCTTTCTAAGATAGAAATGAAGCAATATGAGGAGGGTCTTGTGAGGGCATTGGTTATAAAGGAACAACAAATGAAAGATAAGGTCCTCAATTTTCCAAGCTTTAAACAAGATAACCCTTCCAGGTCCTCTAAATATAACTTTCCAAGTTTTAGGATCAATCATTCTTTCCAAGAACCTGTACTTGAGGAGATTCAATTCACCACTCTACAAGAGAAGTCTGTTCAAGAAATTTGTATATCCCAAGAGCCACTCAAGTTTCTCAAGATACCAAGCTACCATGGAAACCTTCATGGACTCAACATCTTGGCTATTTGATTCCAAGTCTTTTCAAGGCTACCAGTGAAAGATTAGAGAAAGGACTTGTAGTGGGTGAGCTTTCATGTGATGAAGAAAAGGGAAAGTCAGAAGTGTTAGTGTTGAGTGATGACTGTGACAAGTTGGGACTATGACAAGTTGGGACAACAAGGCATAGAAAAGGAAAATAATGCTCAAACTGAACTCTTGGTTGATTTGTTTGATGAGCTTCCTATTTTTGTTGATCTATATGAGGAAGATATGTTCATCATCACATCAACTTAAAATTTACAATAGCTGGAGGGTGTAAATCATTATGATGATAAACTGGTTCATGAACTTGGAACTAAAGAGGAAACTTTCCAATATGCAAAAGTTGACAAAACTCTTGAGGGAAAGTATCATAGAATGTTTTTATGAAAATCTTGGTAAGGAATCATTGTTTCCTAAGGCAAGAGATTGTGAGCAGCATAATCAAATGAGAGAAGTAGTCAGCATTGGGAAACCAAATTTCATTCACTCACATGGATCTCCAATCATATTTTTAGCCAGTATGGAAGCCATTGAAATACTAGAGTGCATGCTTGCATCTAAGCATGATGATGCAATTTGAGAAGTATCCAAATTTGAAGTTGCGGCTGAAAATCATCACTTCCATCTCACTTGTCTAGTTCAGGACAGTAATAGACATGACCAAAATGAGGTTGTAAGTGAGTTTTTTTGCATCTTCAATGAAACATTGCAATGGTTTTCTAAATATCTACATTCATTTTATGTCCTTTTTGTGATGCATAATCATGGAATGCATTAGTTTTTTATTAGAAAGGGGTGTTATTTTAACTATCCAGTAAATAGTTTCATTTAACCAATTTTTGTATTGGTTAATTTATAATAGGTTTATTTTTCCTGCTATCCTCTAAGTGCTTTTGCACAGTCAGTTGTTCTTTTTGTATATAGGTATTTTCCTTGTTTTAGTTTGCTTCATTTCAAGTTGTTTATTTTCTCCTCTTTCTCAGTCCTCGTGCTTCCGAGGGTTCTCTTTTGTGCTTCTTGCAACACCTATTCTCAATGGAATGTCAAAGGCCATCGATTTTCATATGTCTAGCAGAAAGACATTCAGCAAGAATCGCTAAAATGTTACCCAAAATTTCCTATTCTATTCTCTTTTGGCTTACAAGTGGAGTAAATGTGGCTCCCACAAGGGTGTAGCCCAACTTGTATGAGATCTGTCCATGGCTTTTGGTTCTTGTCTTGTTTCTACAAACCCTAATGTTTCTAGTCTGAAACCCTTTTGTCATTTTAAGAGAAAAATCCTAAGTCTTTATGGCTCATTATAATTTCAAGTTACCTTTTCATGCCACTTAAAGTCTTATTAGCCATGTGCCACTTTATCTTTTATGTCTTGTCTCCTAATCTCACAATCGAGATGGAATATTCCTCATAGTCTGGAGATCTGGTGAAGGTAGGTTATATTTTCTTGGCAGTTAGTGGATAACATTCAGCGATCTGGCGACGAGGTTAGTGCTTGATCTTTTATGTTTCTCTCTTGATCTCGTGATGATGCAATTAAGTGGGAAAAGATCTAGAGACTCAGTGAGGACCATCAATGCAGATCAGATCATATGGATTTCGCTAGATCTTGTGAGTTAAGTTTGGTCAAGTTACTTATCTAGAGATTCAAAGATAGCCTTTGTAACTAGATCTCATGATCTAAGCCGGGTTAAGACAATCATTCGGAGATTTAAAGATTTGCCTTTATCTCTAAATCTCAAGATCAAACCTGAGTCAAGCCACATGTTCAGAGATTGAGCAAGGATTGTTGATCATGTCTCAGATGTGTGGTGGTCGCTCAATATCAGAATGGGACCAAAGTTAAAGAAAGGATTATGTGATTCAGAGATAACATGTTATCTCTAAAACTCAAGACTAGACCATGGTTAAGACTTTTACTTGGAGACTACAAGATATGTGTTATCTCTGAATCTTGAAATAGACCTACGGTTAAGAAAACTCTTTTGAGATCACGCTTTTTCATTGATCAAGATGAAGATATAGGGTTATCACTGAATCGCCAGATAAGTCAAAGTCAAGGAAGAGGATTCAGCAATTTAGAGATACAAGGCTAAGACTTAACGAGATGTAGACAAGTGTTCAAGTGCAAGATTAGATCAGTAGTTTTCGTTGAATCTCATAACAAACCAAGAGTTAAAGAAATCATTTAGAGACTAAGAGGTGTGCTTTATCTCTAAATCTTGAAACAAAACCAGAGCTAGACCAAGGTGCTCCAGGTTAAAGACAATTTTAAGTAAAGATCAGTCAAGTTGTTTTTGATCTGACGATCGGTGTTAAGCCTCAAAGTAGGAGATGCTCACTTTTTATTGTTCAAGGGTTCATGAAAGGGTGCCACGTGGAAGGATAGCCAATCTAAGCAAATTTGATCTGTAGTCACATTAGGATTGAATCTACGGTGTGCACTAATCCTTAAAGAGAAAGGTGCAAGATGTTTAGTGTTTAGGGCTTAGCGACAGTGTAACACGTGTCCTTCTTGGTTAAGTGGGACCTACAGTTTCAAAGACAAGGCTTAAGGTTAATGCCCATTTTATGCCTAGTTTAGTTGGTGTTTATCATGTGGCTGGCACATTACCTTAAAGCTAAGATGCATGATAGATAATGTATGAGGCATTGCACCTGCCTGCCACATAACAGTTTGAGATCCTGAGCTCACAGGTAACTTAGATAAGATCGACGGTTGGGTTTTAAAAGGATATAGAGTCTTATTCTAGATTTTTGAGGAGATTTTCCATGCCACCTATGACCGTTACAATCAGATATTTCAAATATTCAAATCTTATCTCAGGTTTTTCATGGTGGTAGCGTGATTTTTCAAGTTGTATACAAAGTAGATGGATCAGGCTGATCTTTCTGGTCAAAGTTATGGCAATGGGAGATATCTCCAGGACATATCTGATCATCTAGGATATTTTCCAAGGTGTATCAATGAACAGACTTGACCATTTTAGGGTTTCTAATTATTTTCAAGAATATCTTTTATAACCCTAAGTTTTATGATCTGATCTGATTGGGTCGACTCCTGAGCCTTGGTGGTTGAGGAGTTTGTATATAAGTATTATTTAAAGCTCTTGTAGTCAGTTTTTCAGGCTTATGTAAGACTTTTGTGATATTTTTCTTGTCCTCAAGTTTTCATATGTTTGTAATTCTCACTGAAGCATAATACAGTAGCTGAGGTTTGGAGAAATCTTTGAGTTACTTTATTCCTCTTTCTTTCTATAGTTTCGTGTACATTGTGAATGATTGATAGAGATAATATTGTGAATTTTATCCATTCCCTATTATCTTTTCTCATTTTAGTACCTTCCTACTGGAGTGAATGTTTTCTTGCAGGTCATAGTCCGTGTTTAGGCTCATGTAAGCTATTTTTGTGAAATCTTTTATTTCCCTAAATAGTTTCATCTTGAACCTCTCTATGAAACACTTTTTGCAAGCCTATTCTAAAAGTTGTACTTGCTTTAAATCAGATATTTCATGCTAACTCTTAGCCATTTTGTTATGATTCATGTCATATCTGGTGTATCACCTAATAGATTAAGCTCTTGCTTTATGTTTTTCAATTACCTTCTATCCATTTTCCTCCCAAGTTTTATTTTAAGTTCCAGAGAAAAATAGGTGATTATCCAAGAGAAACCAACCTAGAATCCAAAGGTTTCACTTCAATTTTAGCAAGGTCCCACAACCTAAAAGTGAATCCCATGTTATACCAGATCACTAGACTCTCGAGTATAGTAGGGTGCAAATTTGGTGTATAACAGTTCTGGCATGCCCGATGGGACAAGAGGACTAGTTTTTGGTCCACTTTTGTGATTTATTTGTTGTTGTTCGGTGTGAATAGCAGTAGATTATGCCTTTGGAGGTGCTGAAGTAGCACACCTGGTGACTCTGAGCAAGTATCTACTGGTTTCAAGCAGATAAAGTGCTGGCATGTGAAAAAGCAAGTTTTTTCTGGTTTTTAGTGATTTCAATCATTTTCCAACTTATATGAATGTTTAAACATGTGTTCATTTGATAAGGGCATTCCCTATTAGTCTTCATTCTATGAAGGTGTTTCCTATACACCTTCATATCATCCATATAAAAATCATCATGCTGCTATTTTCCCTCAAGACAACACTACTTCAATAAATTACTAGTATTCCCAGCAAGATCATCATGCTTACCACCCACCCACCCCTGCTCAACCTGATTGGCAGCATACCCAGACTTATAAATAGTCTCAAGGAGACTATTTCATGCCCAACATGAAGATATTTCAAGTCAGCCTCAAAATTTGGACGTTAAGGGAATAAAAGAGAGGTCTAGAATGATAAATAATATGATTCTTGACTGCATTAAGATGTTGTCCAAGGTCAAGAGACAGTGAGAGGTGGATCTACAATATGAGCAGTCGGCTTACCAGGCTTATCCCCTATCAAAAAAAAATGAATGGTGTTTTCCCTGCAATCAATAGCATAATCAGACTACATGTTTGAATGGGTTGATGAATCAAGAACTAATGGTACAAAATGCATCTAGAGAAAATTTAGATGCATCTTCTAATGGGTCAGTGCCACAACAAGATACACAACCTAATAGGACTAAATTCTTCAATCAACAAGGAGAAGATTTTAGTTGTGTGAATGGTGAATCTTCCCAAGCAGACTATCTTCTAAACCCATACTTTGAGAAAGGAACTCCAAATTTCATGCTTACTTTCATAAATGATGAGTTTATTGTTGAAGAAAATTCAGAGGTGTTGCAGCAAGAAGTAGTAGCTTTTCCAACATATATTTCCGAGATGGAAATGCAGCAATACAAGGAGGGTCTTGTGATGGCTTTGGTTGTAAAGGAACAACAAATGAAAGATAAGGTCCTCATTTTTCCAAGCTTTATACAAGATAACCCTTCTAGGTCCTCTAAATATAAATTTCCAATTTTTAGGAGCAATCATTCTTTCCAAGAACCTATACTTGAGGAGATTCAGTTCACCACTCTGCAAGAGAAGTGTGTTCAAGAAATTTGTATATCCCAAGAGCCACTCAATTTTCTCAAGATACCAAGCTTCCATGGCAACCTTCATGGACTCAGCATCCTAGATATTTAATGCCAAGTCTTTTCAAGGCTACCAGTGAAACATTAGAGCAAGGACTTGTGGTGGATGAGCTTTCATGTGATGAAGAAAAGGGAAAATTAGAAGTGTTAGTGTTAAGTGATGACTGTGACAAGTTGGGACAGCAAGGCATAGAAAAGGAAAATGATGCTCAACCTTAACTCTTGGTTGATTTGTTTGATGAGCTTCCTTTTTTTTGAGCTAGATGAGGAAGATATGGTCATCACCACATCAGCAAAAAATTTGCAATAGTTGAAGGGTGTAAATATTTATGATGATAAACCGGTTCATGAACTTGCAACTAAAGAGGAAACTTTCCAATATGCAGAACTTGACAAAAATCTTGAGGGAAAATATTTTGAGAGTATCATAGAAGGTTTTTGTGAAAAGCTTGGTGAGGAATCATTGTTTCCTAAGGCATAATATTGTGAGCATCATAATCAAACGAGAGAAGTAGACACCATTGGGAAGCCAAGTTTTATTCATTCACATGGTTGTCCAATCATATTTTTAGCCAGTATGGAGGCCATTGAAATACCAGAGCACATGCTTGCATCTAAGCATGAGGATGCAATTGGATAAGTGTCCAAATTTGAAGTTGTAGCTAAAAATCATCGCTTCTGTCTCACTTGTCCAATTCAGGACAACAATAGACATGACCAAAATGAGGTTGTAAGTGAGTTTGTTTGCATCTTCAATGAAACATTGCAGTGGTTTTCTAAATATTTGCATTTGTTTTATGTCCTTTTTGTGATGCATAATCATGGAATGCATCAGTTTTTTCTTAGAAAGGGGTGTTATTTTAACTATCCAGTAAATGGTTTTGTTTAACCAGTTTTTGTACTATTTATTTTAGAATGGGTTTAGTTTTCCTACTTTCCTCTAAGTGCTTTTGCATAGTTAGTTGTTCTTGTTGTGTATAGGTCTTTTCCTTGTTTTAGTTTGCTTCATTTCCTGTTGTTTTTTTTCTCCTCTTTCTCAATCCTCCTGCTTCCTAGGGTTCTCTTTTGTGCTTCTTGCAACTCCTATGCCCAATGGAATGTTAAAGGCCACTAGTTTTCATATGTCTAGCAGGCAGACATTCAACAGAAATCGCCAAAATGTTACCCAAAATTTCTGATTCTATACTCTTTTGGCTTACAAGTGGAGTAAATGTGGCTCACACAAGGGTTGAGCCCAGCTTGTATGAGATATATCCATGGCTTTTGGTTCTTGTGCTTATAGGTTGACAGGTTGGAAGTGGTGCAAGTGAGTTTATAGTATGAGATTTATTAGAGTTGTCAGAGTTGGTTTACCTAATTAGCATTATGATATGTGATATGTTATTGCATGTGATCATGAGGAATTTCTTGGTTACACACATGAGAACATGAGACACTCTTGGTGTATAATAGGACTAATGTGACAAGAATGGTTGGCTACAAAATAATATTAATAATAGGACTAATGGGTGGTCATCTGCATTGTGAATTTGACAAAATAAATATCAATATGTTGTGATTTAAATATAGACATAGAAACATTATCATTATGCTTGGTAAATTGAGGATTGAGTTGCAGTCGATGGAAGATCATCAAGTTGCTTTACAAACTTCATATCATGTTCTCTTGGTGACATAATAAAAACATGTTTATTTAATTTGAATGATGTTTAGAGTGTGTAAGTTTATCGTTCCTGATATTGTGGCGATAGGAATAGAATTCACAATGACAAGAATTTGGATTTGCATTGATAGTCTTGACTTCTATCCAGTCTACGATAGGAAGGTTAGACATGAATTTTAGAACACCATTTGCTAAAAATATATTAAAGTGAATGAAGATGTTTAGTATCATGAAAATTGTTCATCACTTGTTGATAAAATACTTTTGAAGACCATTATTTAAATTTGTTTACAAAAATCATGTTATGCATGTTGTTTTTAAAGATAGTTGAAATGTTTAACAACTTAAACTTCTTAATCAGTTGTTTTGGAAACCATATTGTTGGTAATGTGTGATGATGAAAAAAGATGATATGAAGAAAAGAAGAAAAGAATAATTCAAATATGATGGTCAATTTTGAATATCAACGATCATGTGACTAAAGTTTGATGTGGATGAATAGTTATTATTCTAATTCTCTTTTGTAAAACTGGCTCTTCCACCTATGGGAATGCAATTTTTAAAGGAGAAGTTAAAAACACAAGTTTTTTATGGAAGAGTGTGACAATATGGGTATGTAAATATGATCATTGAAATGTCATGTTGTTCTTAAAGAGGTAAAAATAAAATATGAATTGCCTATCATTGAGAAAAGGAAATCTGCAAAGAGGAATCCAATGGTATATATTATTGATCAATATTGGCACTTGTACTAAACAAATGTTTGCTTAAGTTAGAATATATATAAGATGCATTGTGTGGTAGAGTTAGTCTCAATCCATGTAATTAAAATGTGAAAAATGTGATAGATGTTTTGAACAGATTGTTAGTGTCTGAGTCATAATGTTGAAGTTAAAGATTCTTGTTGAAACAATGTTTGTCTATCAGGAGTTTGATAACTAGTACATATTGCCATTGTCAAAGTAGGTTCAGATTGTATACTATAATATCCTTTGTTGATGTAGTAAGGGTTTGATTATAATAAATTCCACATTTATTACATATTGATTTAAGTTTAATCACAGTTATAGTGTGTAAGTTTATGGTTCCTGGCATTGTGGCGACAAGAATAGAATTCACAATGACAAGAATTTGGATATGTAGTGATAGTCTTGACTTCTATCCAGTCTGTAAGAGGAAGGTTAGACATGAATTTTAGAACACCATTTGCTAAAAATCTATTAAAGTGAATGAAGGTGTTTAGTGTCATGACAAGAGTTCACCACTTGTTGATAAAAGACTTTTAAAGACCATGATTCAAAGTCATTTACAAAAATCATTTTATGCACATTTTTTAAAGATAATTGAAATATATAACAACTTGAACTTCTTAATCAACTTTTTAGGCAACCATATTGTTGGTAATGTGTGATGAATGACAAAAGATTATATGAAGAAAAGAAGAAAAGAATCGATCGAATATGATGGTCATTTTTTAATATCAACGATCATGTGACTAAAGTTTGATGTGGTTGAACAATTATTATTCTAATTCTCTTTTGTAAAACAGATTCTTCCACCTATGGGAATGCAATTTTTGAAGTAGAAGTTAAAAAGATAATTTTTTTATGGAAGAGTGTGACAATATGGGTATGTGAAGATGATCGTTGAAAGGGCATGTTATTCTTAAAGAGGTAACAATAAAATATGAATTATGTATCATTGTGAAAATGAAGTTTGTAAAGAGGAATCCAATGGTATACATTATTTATCAATATTGGCAATTATACTAAGCAAATGTCTATTTAAGTCTAAATATATATAAGATGCATTGTGTATCAGATTCGGTCCCAATCCATGTAATTGATTTGTGCAAAGTGTGATGTAGGTTTTAAACATATTGTTAGTGCCTAAGCCATAACGTGAAGTTGAAGATTCTTGTTGAAACAATGTTTATTGATTAGGTGTTTGATAACCAGTACATGTTGCCCTTGTCAAAGTAGGCTCAGATTGTATATTGTTGTAAGGTACTAAAAATGTGATATACTAAGATGGTATATATATGGTGTAATGTATGTTTATGGGGTGTGGGAAGATAATATTTCCCTCTAAACCCTAAATTCATAATGGGGAGATCCAATTTGATTAACCCCAAAGAAAGGATCAATGCATAAATGAATCAACCTAGTAAGAATAAGGATAAAGAGCAAAACCCTAGGTTTCGTCCTATACAAAAGAATGTGTAATAGATCTAGAAAGATTAAAACCTTAATTGAAATGAATTAAAAGAAAAGTAATAACCTCAAAATATAATAGATATGAAGAATGTTGTTTTTGGGTGTTTGCACTGAGTTTTTGGAAGTTCTGCAACCGAATCGAGCATAGAAACACAGAGATGGAGAAAACCTAGAAATCTTTCCCAGATCTAGCTCAGGTCATTTTTGACCCAAAATAGAAAGTTGATCTTGACCCAGAATAGAAATTTGATCCTCACCCAGAACAGAAACTCAACCTTGACCTGCATAGTTTGACAGAAAATTTATTTCCGGATCCCGAAAGTCTGCCGAAAAGGGTATCCAGATCTGCACTTGAATCTGTTGTCCCGAACCTGTATCTACAAGAAAAATGGTTTTTTTTGTTTGGGGGAGGGGTTTTCCTTGGTCAAACCCTAGTTTTGGAATTAACCCTATAATATAATTGAAATTGCATAAATAAACAAAGTAAATAAATGAATTCACCTTGCTTGTATAGAAACCCTTGTGGAGGATTCGAATCATTGAATCCACAAGTATGTATGCACCAAATGAATATAGAATGTCGAATGTAGGAGGTAGGCTTTTTCAAATCAATTTATTGTAGATCTTCAACACCAATATTGAATGGATCTTGGAATAGGAAGAGGCTTGCATGGATGTGGATGGAGAAATCTTCAACAAGAGGACTCCATAGAGCTTGAATCCTTCAATGGCTACCAATGGATCTCCTTGATGAATTGAATGCTTGAAGGTACTTGAATGTTTTAATGCTTGAGAGTAGATGATTTCTTCAATAGATTGTCCTTCATGTGCATAGGTGATCATTTTCTTTCATGTGTATGTCTTATGGTTCTTGATTCCACTTAGAGAAAATGAGAGGAGAAAGCTTCCTTATATACCAATCTAGGGCACAATCTTCTAGAGAGGCCTAAATAGGAGAAATAAATTACAATTAGACCTATACCTATAGAAGTGGGCCTAGATTAAATATAATTTCAAGATTCATTTCCTTGAAGACCGAAACAGCTGACCCGGAAGCGAGAATTGAATCTTTCCAAAGCCCAACATCTGAAAACCCTGAAAACTTGAAATTTGGACCCTGGGTCTGGGTCAGGGTCAACTCTGACCTAGGTCAGTGTAGAACTCATATTTTCAAATCAGGGTGCCAGAAATAGGCTAGAGAGAAGTGGAAAATGGGACAGAATGGGGGAAAATCCTGATCCAAGTCAGAGACCCATTCAAGGCATTTGACATGACTCCAAACCACTTACTTGAAGGGCTAAACCAGTCCAAAATGGAAGTTCTTCCATTTTCTGATGATACATTTATCCCCCACTTGAGAAAGAGTATGAACTCGATGCAAACTCTTGGTAAAGGAGATCATAAAGAAAAGATAATCTTATTGAAATCAAAGAGACAAAACAATCTTCAAGCCCCCAGGGACTTAAGTCTTTGTCAACCCAAGATTACAATAAGAGATACATCACCAGTTAGGAAAGAGATAGAGAGAGGATGTGATTACCTCGCCCAATGAGAACTTATGTCCCATTGTGAATTACACAAGGAAATAGTGCAACTAGAAAGATGGATTTGAACCGCCTAGTGAATGTGGCTACTCACTAGTCAGCCCATCAAGAGAGATTCGGTCTTAAGGACATCTTCCGACCTTAAGGGATCAAAATATTGTATATTGAAACTAGGGGGTCAAGAGATCCTTGTAAATTGAAACTAGAGGGATCAAGAGATCCTATAAGGTAAAAATCCATGCTTTAAGGATTAGTATTTAACCCATAAAGGGAGAAAAGTTTAAAATTTGCAAGTTTTGAAAATATTTTGAAGTGCATGTGTGCAAAAAGTGAGCAAAGTGTATGCCCCCACATTAAATTCATTGCTAACACTTTAATAGGAGAAATGGCTTTAAGGGAAACATAAAAAACTCCACTGATTACGTTTCCACTACAAGATGCCCCCAAGCAAAGACAAATCAAGGGAAATACCACATAAACATACAGAGAACACATAAGGGATCTACCTACCGTGGGGTCAGTATGATCATAAGATAATATATATATGTATGATATTATATAAAATGAATTGACATCATTCCCCAAAGAAAGTAGAACTAAAATCACAATGGAGGAAAGAAAAATGCAAGATTTACGAAGAAGAGTCTTTTCAAACCACAACATGGAGACCAAAAAGAATCAGTGCTACCATGTCGCAAATCCAAGCGGACTACACAAGGAAAACATTTATGAATAGTAGCATAGGTACAACATAACATAAAAACAACATATAGAATAATAGAGATACATATAGAGGAATAGTAAAATAGGTTTGATTCCTTTATCACCTTGTACCAACAAAGTAACAAGGGTTGTATAAAAGAATCTAACAAAAATTTAGCAAACACATGATAGGAGAAGCACAATACAATAGAAAAATACATAAAATGCTACCATGGAGGACAAGCTAATCAAGCGCATCACCTACTCTCCCCATCTCGGTGTATATCATTTATGGAAGGTGGGAAACTCGCAAGAGGGACTATATCCAACACAGTAGGAATAATAGCCAGTTCCAAACAATGATCCTCTTGATAATTGAGATGTTCGATACTAGGTATAATTATCAATTATGTTGAAAGCATATGAGGTAAATCAATATCAATATAAATGGTCTCATATTCATCATTAGGATCAATAGGATCATCAAGAGTATCTTCCTCATCAAGATTAATTGAAATAGAATCTAAGATGTGGATAGAATCATCATAATTATTCATCTTAATATTTTTATTAACTTCTTATAACACATCAGTCATAGGCTGGTCAAAAGAAGGTAAAGAATTTTGAAGAAAAGAGGCACGGGCTCTAGCGTGAGCTCGATGCTTCTTACGATGTTCATTGGTGGATTTGTTACATTTTATATTGTTTGAAATATGTTGAGAACTAGGAGGAATAACAACTAGTTCCTTCACATGTTTTATAGGAGGACTAGTAGGACTCTCAGTAGGCTGAAAAGTGATACTAGGATCTTGATTAATAGAATTAAAAGAAATGGACAAAGGAGGTATGGAAGGCGTAGGAAAAATACCATGGTTAAGATCTATCCAAGGCATGCTTAACTCAAGAATCTTGCAATTTTTATAGGCTTAATATGAGCAAAAAAGGTTATCAGGCTGAGGAGGACATGAATTAGGTAATGAAGGCCAAAAGAAGTCAAGGGTAGCACAATCTCTAGGCCTAGAAGGTCGATATAAACTATGATTAATATTTTTCACTTCTTCATCATGAATAAACTTAATACACTTGTGGATAGGAGAAGCAATGGCACGCATGGCAGTCAACCAAGGAAAACCAAGCTTAACTTGAAATTAATCAGCAGTAGGGAGAAAAATGAAGGTAGTATCCACAATTTTACCACAAAGTTCAACAGGTAAGTTAATAGAGCCAAATTATGGATAGAGAAAACAATTACAAGTTTGAATCCATACATCTGATGTATCATAATAATCACATTGTGAGTTCTTCATAAAAATATTTTCTTCAGTGATGATATTGACTAAGGAAGTAGGATAAACAAGATAGGCACGCGTAGGTATCTTAGCAATCCTAGTAGAAATGTAGAGGGGACAATCAAGAGCCTTAATAGTCTCGAAATCATCAAAGGTGGTTGAGAGTTCCCTAGGTCATTTATCCTTAGGTTGTTTCTAAGGTTTAAATTGAGGTTTCAGTTTAGGTTGAGGTGGAACTTGAAGTTGAGCTTGAGATGGAGTAACTTGAATAGGAGGTTTAAATTGAGGCTGAGGTGGAGAGAAAGGTTGAGACAAAACAACATGCTCCACATGGTTAACAATATGATTGAGATTATCTATCTTTGAATCATAAACAATATCCATAGAAGATGGATGAGCAATGGTAGTAGTATCATGTGTAGGCAAAGGATTCGTATATATTTGAAGGTTTTGATTAGGAGGAGAGACATATTTGTTCCCACTACCATCAAAATTATCAACAGATAAAGCATTAGAATCAATTAAATCTTGAACCTTATGTTTTAGAGTATAACACTTCTTAGTATCATGACCATGATGATGATGATATTGACAAAAGGCTCTAGGATCAAAAGATTTGAATGCCACTGTAGTAGGGAGAAGAGGTCGAATAGGAGGCAAAGTAATCATATTAGAACTTAACAACCTACTCATAATATAATATAAATATTTAGAGAGAGG
Source organism: Thuja plicata (assembly GCA_018584345.1). Classification (NCBI taxonomy): domain Eukaryota; kingdom Viridiplantae; phylum Streptophyta; class Pinopsida; order Cupressales; family Cupressaceae; genus Thuja; species Thuja plicata. The sequence goes on from MU224516.1 coordinate 2,911,196, forward strand.
AGTAAACGTACGATTCATACGAAAAGAAGTGGATGAAGAAGTGGTATTGTTGGATGCAACAACAACTTGATCAGCAACTGCATTCACCTGTTTATTTATCTTGACATAGTTATTAGGTTTTTGAAAACTTATTGGGATTAGGAGAAGCATCACTCTTATCAACTGGAACAGGGGCCATTGGAGTGTTGCTCTCAAATTGACTCACTTGTAATTGATAATAATGAAGTGCTACACAAAGTTGTTTAAAAGAGGTAAATTCAGTAAGTAGAATCTTATCTCTAATATCCTTTTGCAAATTTGAAATAAACATATGTTGAATATCAATATCAGGAATAAGATAAGAAATCTGAGCATACAAATGCTTAAATCTACCAATAAAGTCAGTCAATGTTTCCTTAGTATTCTATTTACAATGTATTAAATTAGTTAAGGAATCTTAAGGACCAATGTTATTTGAAACTGTTAGATAAAAGCATTAGCAAGTTTTGGAAAAGAATCAATGGAATAAGGAGGTAAAGAACAATACCATTGCAAGGCCTTATCATGAAAATTCCTAGCAAATAGCTTAGCCAAAATCCTATGGTCATGATCATAGTCACTACAAAGGATTTGAGATGTCTTAACATGAGTGACAGGTTCTCCCTTACCATTGTAATTTTCAAGATGAGGCATATAGGCTTGTTGAGGGAAAAGAGCATAAATAATGTCTAAGGGTAGAGGACTAACCATGTCACATGTAGTAATGCTAAACTTGGATTGAGTTAAATAAGCAAGTTTTTGTTGTAAAGATGACACAGTTTGAGCCAAACTAATGATTGTGGAATCATTAGAAGAAATAGGTGGCATAGAAACATTAGGAACACTAGGAAAAATGTATGAAGCAATAGGAATAGAAGACACAACTGGTGGCACACTTGGAAACACATTTGGAAGAGGGTTGGAATAGGTAAAAGGAACATTATGGTATGAATGTTGTGAGTTAGGTAAAGACATCGATAGGACACTCATAGGATGAGACAGAAGAGTTGGTGTCACTAGAGGAGGATTGTAAGTAGTAATGCTAGATAAAGGAATGGAAGAAGGTTCCACACTAGTGACAGGAGTGACTCCTAGATCTTGAGCCTCTTGAACTAAAGGTTTGACATTTGAAAGCACAAGATGAGTAATACCACGCAAGATATTAACACCTTGATCACTATCATGAAGGAATTTATTAAGAGCCTCTATACCTTGAATAGAAACTTGATTACGGTTTTCTTGAATAAGCCAATTTCCCATTTTATCAAGTTTAGTTGACAGTTTTTGGACTTGTTTAGGAGGAACTCTTAAAGCATCATCCTCATCATGAGATGAGTGAGAAGAGTTATGCTCCATAGTAGGATTGGAATCATGAGTGATCAAATTATCATCTGGGATCCTAAGGAAATGAGAGGAAGACTTGGGATCAAAGGAACCCATAAGTCTGTGACTTCTTCTAACCAGAATATTATAGGTAGGAATAGAGGTAGTAAATCTCATACACCAATGCAATGTAAATGAACTAAACTAAGAAAATGTAAATCTAACACCAAAAACAAAGGGTTGTCTATCGTGAGTTCACCAAAATGTAAGGTATAAAAAATGTGATATACTAAGATGGTATATATATGGTGTGATGTATGTGTGTAGGGTGTGGGAAGATAAGATTTCCCTCTTAACCCTAAATTCATGAAGGGAAGATCCAAATTTATTAACCCCAAAGAAAGGATCAATGCATAAATAAATCAACCTATTAAGAATAAGGATAAAGAGAAAAACCCTAGGTTCCGTCCTATAGAAAAGAATGTGTAATAGGTCTTGAAAATATAATACATGAAAGGTGACTGAGAGGGGGGGTGAATCGAGACCAATAAAACTTAATCTTCTTTATTCATAATTAGATTATCTAATCTGATTTGCATGCATAGAACTGAAATGAAAGAATCATACAAAACACATAACACTGTATTTGGCTACCTAGAAACCTTCCAAATAGAAAGTAAAACTTGGATGGGGATGGTACCCACAAGATTTAGTACTGTAGTATAAATTTAGCCTGTTAGAGCTTACATTGACCACTTCTGATGGCCTGCCCTATTAAAAGCAATAAGGACTGTTAATTCCACCTTGCTAAAGGATTTGATACAATACAAGAAGTAATGCAACTCTGTTAAGAGATTTACAAATGACTGTTAGGTCCACCTTGTTAAAGGATTTTGTTTATCCACCTATTAGAATGAACCAGTAGATGATTTGCTTTGGCAACTCTGATTTGTTGAATGAGATCCTTTTGAATATAACTGATCACCTGACTGTCATAGATGAGTCTCTGTTGTGCTTTATACTTTTGCAATCTTCTAATCAATATGCCATATCATATTCTCATAGAAACTTCTATTTAATACTCTTCTCATACATCTTTTGGATAAACAAAATGTCCTATATATATCTTATCCAAAAACAAATAGCTTCATAATTCAGATTTCATTAGACATAATGATATTAAACAACATATGCAAAGTCAACCCAATACTATCACTCGGGTCCAGAAGTCTACTTGGGCAATAAAATGATACTCGGGAAATGTTGAATAACTCAGGAAATATTGATCACTCAGGTGATGCTGAATAACTCGGGCAATACTAATCACTCAGATCACACTGGTCACTCGGGCAATATTGATCACTCGGGTCACATTGATCACTCAGGAAATACTGAATGACTAAGTGTTTTGACACTAATTGACAACATGTCTTGCCATAAATTCTATATTTATGCTTCATAGTAGGATTGGAATCATGAGTGATCAGATTATCATCAAGGATCCTAAGGAAAGGAGAAGAAGACTCAGGATCAAAGGAACCATAAGTCTTAGACTTCTTCTAACCGAGATATTATAGGTAGGACTAGAGGTAGTAAAGCTCATACACCAATTAAATATAAATGAACTAAACTAAGAAAATGTAAATGCAAGAACATAAAAGAAGGCTAATCTAATATGCATGCAAGATGAAATGTAAATCTAACACCAAAAAGAAAGAGTTGTCTATCGCGGGTTCACCAAAATGTAAGGTATAAAAAATGTGATATACTAAGATGGTATATATATGGTGTGATGTATGTGTGTGGGGTGTCAAAAAATAAGATTTCCCTCTTAACCCTAAATTCATAAAAGGAATATCCAAATTGATTAACCCCAAAGAAAGGATCAATGCATAAATGAATCAACCTATTAAGAATAAGGATAAAGAGAAAAACCATAGGTTCCGTCCTATAGAAAAGAATGTGTAATAGATATAGAAAGATTAAAACCTTAATTGAAATGAATTAAAAGACAAGTACTAACCTCAAAATTTAAGAGATCTAAAGAATGTTTTTTCAAGTGTCTGCACTGAGTTTTCGAAAGTTCTACAACCGCATCGAGCACAAAAACACAGAGACAGAGAAAACCCAAAAATCTTTTCCAGATTTGGCTCAGGTTGATTTTGACCCAAAATAGAAATTTGATCTTGACCCAAAATAGAAATTCAATCCTAACCCAGAATAGAAAGTTGACCTTGACTTGCACAGTTCGATGGAAAATCTATTTCCAGATCTTGAAAGTCTTTCAAAAAGGGTATCCAAATCTGCACTTGAATTTGTTGTCTCGAACCTATATTTGCAAGAAAAATTGTTTTGTTTGTTGGGGGGAGGGGTTTGCCTTGGTAAAACCCAGGTTTTGGAATTAAACTTATAATATAATTGAAATTGCATAAATAAACAAAGTAAATAAACAAATTCACCTTGCTTGTATAGAAACCATTATGGAGGATTTGAATTCTTGAATCCACAAGTATGTATGCACCAAATGAATGTAGAATGTAGAATGTAGGAGGTAGGATGTTTCAAATCAATTTATTTTAGATCTTAAACACCAATCTTGAATGGATCTTGGAATAGGAAGAGTCTTGCATAGATGTGGATGGAGAAAACTTCAACAAGAGGGCTCCATAGAGTTTGAATCCTTCAATGGCTACCAATGGATCTCCTTGATGAATTGAATGCTTGAAGGTACTTGAATGTTTGAATGCTTGAGAGTAGATGATTTCTTCAATATATTATCCTTCATGTTCATAGGTGATCATGTTCTTTCATGTGTATATCTTATGGTTCTTGATTCCACTTAGAGAAAATGAGAGGAGAAAGCTTCCTTATATACCAATCTAGGGCACAATCTTCTAGAGAGGCCTACATAGGAGAATTAAATTCTAATTATACCTATACCTATATAAGTGGACCTATATTAAATATAATTTCAAGATTCATTACCTCGAAGATCGGAACAGCTGACCCAAAAGTGGGAATTAAATCTTTCCAAAGCTCAACATCCGGAAACCCTGGAAAATTGAAATCTGGACCCTGGCTCAAGGTTAAGGTCAACTCTAACCTAGTTTAGGGTTGAGGTCAACCTTGACCTAGTTCAGGGTGGAGGTTGACCTTGACCCAGAAGGTCAACCTTGAACCTAAGGTCAAGGAACTTAGATTTGCAAATCAGGGTGCCAGAAACAAGCCGAAGAGAAGTGGAAAATGGGGTAGAATAGGAGAAAAGATAGATCCAAGTCAAAGACCCATTCAAGGTGTTTGACATGACCCCAAAAAAATTACTTAGAGGGATAAACTAGTCCAAAATGGAATTTTTTCCATTTTCCAACGATACAATTGTAATATCCTTTTTTTATGCAGAAAGGGTTTTATTATAATTTTGAGAAAGGGTTTGGTATAGACAGAGATGAATTGACTATAAAAAGAAAAATAGAGTGATTATTTGTTCAATTATTTTAGCTACAGATGTAATGTGTATTACTAATGTTAAACTTTCAAGGTGTATTGTAAAATTGTATATTGACATGTTTTTCATTGTTACTACATAAAAAAATTAGAGTGGCATCATTGAGTATGCAGGGTTAAAAGGGATGTCTTGTCTTGTTTATCATTCTTGATGAGTGATGTTGTAATATGATTTGTATGGAAACATAGTAACCCTCTGATCAAACATTATTATTTGTATTTTGTAAGGGTTTGGTGCTCCTAGTGATGGTTGTTCCAAAATTTGCAAGGGGTTGGTGCTCCTGGGAATGGGTTTTCCTAAACTTGTAAGGGGTTGGTGCTCCTAGGAATGGATTTTCCTAAAGTTGTAAGGGTTTGGTGATCTAAGATTTGGTGCTCTAAAATTTTCTAATGAGGTATAATAAAAAGGATTCTTATAGTGGTTTTACACTTCAAGGTTTTTCCACTCAAAAATTTGTGTAATGTGTTATGCTTATGTGTCTATTATGCTTTGCCAATTAAAATGCATTTCAATGATATACATTGTGTTTATGATGTTGCACATGCATTGAAGTTACAAATTTTAAGAGTTAAGTTATCAAATTAAAATTTTGTTTATCACTAATTCACCCCCTACCCCCCTCTCAATGATCCTAGTATTCTAACAAAATTATGATCCAAATAAAATATCCAGGAAGACATTTGGAAGGGAATATATACACAAGAATCATATTGAATATTTTTGGGCCTTCTGCCCATATAGTTTTGAAGTTAGAAAGAGGTATATTTCTGATGACATGTAACTGAATAAATGTTTGATAATGTTAAGTTGAAGATGATGCAAAATATCAAATCAGTTAATGGTTTGTATTGTCATTAATGTCAACTTGATATCATCGGTACGGTCATGTACATAATGCCAAAGACTTCAAAGAATCAATGGAACAATGATTATGCTTTCAGCAATGCATAAAAGTCAAGTATTCACTAAGTGACAGACAACACCGACGGAGTGCACACCATCGGTAAAGACAGAGAAAAAGGTCACAGTGATACCTGACAAGCAGAAGATAGTGTTGTCTGATGAAGTAGAATCACGGGATGCCCGATGAATAGGAGACAGTGTTGCTCAATGGATGGAGATCCCAAAGCTAACTAGAGTTACACCAACAGAACTGGCAGTTGTCACCGACGACGAACTGCAGAATTGACTGACAGAACAGAGAGTTCAAAAAATGACAAAATATATAGCTGGTAGAGCTTAAGGATAGACTTAACTGGTTGTTTTATTTGTTTTATTCAACCATAGTTAAGTAATTGATTTAAAGAAGATTTATACAGTTGGCAAGAAGATAACTATGAGATAAATCAGGAGTTAAAGCC
>MU224516.1:2974407-2989376 GCA_018584345.1 Thuja plicata
ACCCATACATAAATGATACCTTCAGTCAATATGTCTGATATTAGAATTCTCAGGTACAAGCTGACGAAATTATTATAAACAACTTACAGGAAAACAAGTATTAAGCTATAAGGAAACATCTAAAGATTGTACTTCATTCAAAAAACTTGTATTAGGGTTAGAGGGGTATTACAAGCATGGCTACCTCCGTTGGATTATGAATTAAATATTGGCATTGCTTCATAAGCTATAGATAAATTGTTGAATGAACCAGTTGAAAAATCTGCCAAGAGATTTGGCACATGTGATGAATCCCATACCCGAATATCTATTGGTCTACAAGTTGAAAATATGGGTAGGAAAAAGACTAAGATAGTCAAGACATTGAAGAGAAAATTTTCAATCACATATGAAGAATTAGACAAGTTTGTAGATGAAACCGAGGAGCAGACCTCAGTCAGTCAAGAAGAAGAACCTGAACATGATGGTGATGCCACCGAGTCTGATGAAGCAGAAGATAAGGAACCTAAGGCCAAAAGGGGCAAAATCATAAAGACTAAGTCTCCACCAAAGACCAGATCACAATCGATGACTACATATTTACCACCTTTAAAGAAAGGAGTTGCAAAGATAACAAGGCCCTCACCAAAATTCACATACCAAATAAGGAAACAGAAGAGCACTACCGAGAATCCAACACTGAGACAAATAAATAAATACATATGGAATAAAGATGACAAGGATTATTCTAATGAAAACACTGAACAATTTAAGGTTGTGGTAAACAAGGCACCGAAGAGCATTGATGAAGTTGCTAAAGCTATAAGGAAAACCAAATGATTAGCACATCCTAAGCTACACACCTATGCAGATCTGACTACCAAGAATCAGAACAAACTTGAAGAAGATGTTACAGGTATGATGATAAATTTCAAACAAGTCCCTATTGAATTTTCTACTTACATTCCCTCTGAATTATATGATAAGATATCAGCTCGATGGTCATATGCACTCAACACTGAGAAACAGATGAGAAAGGAATCTCTCACTCTACTAAAGGTTGAATGCACAGTAGAAGAGATTGAAAATATTATGCAACAATATGCTAAGAAATTTCTTAAGAAAGCCCAAACTTTGAACATTCTACAAGGAAATATGAAGTGGATGAAGAGAGCACAAGTATTTGGAAATGACTACTCACTACACCTGAGGAAATCATAGGCACCCAGGAAGCAACATACATTGCATCTACAGTCGATACAGAGTATAGAACCAATAACAATTGATGATGCAGTTGTTGAAAATATACTGGATGGTATTCCTAAACTACTAAAAAATCTAGGACATCCAGAGATCACAATAAAAGACATAACTGAAGGTGATCTAGATGATAAGGCTAAGGAAGATGAGTCAATCGGAGCTACTAAGACAATAGATGACTAAGACACATCAGAGGTCGCCCGAGCAAATGTACCAGGCCAGTTATCTATTTCAGTACAAGCTATTGAAATAGAGAGTGAAGCACAAAAAAAGACACCTGAGCAGGAAACAGACACAAATGAAGACAAGGGTGATACACAAGGTACACAAACCGAGCATAGTGGTGGAACAACACAAGGTGATGCACCAAAAGATACCACTGATGTAGAAGAAAAAGGTGAAGGTAACACAAAAACATCAACGGTAGACACTTCTACTATTGACACCAGGTCAGCTACCGAGGCACCTCACCAAGTCATCACACCGAGTACCGATCCAACAAAGCAAGAAACCAAGAAAAAAGATCAATTAGAATTAACCTTATCTCCTACATCGAGCACCAAAGAAGAAGAAGAAGAAGAAGAAGAAACAATACTCATACAACATCCAACATCCTGTCACAATGATAGATCTTTGCAATACTAAATAGCGTGCAGGGGAACCCTTTATAGAATTTATACAAAGATGGAGAAGGATGTTTATACAATATCACTATTTAATTTATGAAAGAGAGAAGATGGACATATTCATTAACAATCTTGTTCCAGAGATGAATCATTATCTTCAACTTCATTTTATTCCCATGTTTGACAAAGTTATTGAAATGGGTATAAAGATTGAAGATACCTTGGTTAAAAAGGGAGAGATTAAGCTATACAAGGATTTTAAAGGAGCCTCTATGACCTCTAACAAAAAACAAGATAAATCAAAGTACTAGAACAAGAATATAAATGTCTTAAATGATGGAGTATTAGATGCTCAGAATGTGAAGTTAAAACAACCAACATTTAATCTCTATGCTAATGCTCTCACGAATGATCCTAATCCCACGTCTACCTTGCGAATCAATCAAGAACCAAAAAAAAAAAAACCACCTTTCACTAATGGTCCTAAATGGATATTCACACCTCTCAGAGAGTCACTTGAATTAGCATTACAAAAGCTTCTCTCCCACAAGCTTATTAATCTTCCCGAAGCTAGACCATATGAGCCACTAGACAAACCAAAGTGGTAGAATGACGTGCACTACTATGAATACCATCAAAATAAAGGACTCGAGGCTAATGAGTGCATTAATATTAAACATATACTACAAAGATTTGATTGATAATGAGGTAATCACGGTAGATGGCCATAAGAAAAATGAAGATCACACAACTTCTAAGACGCCATTACCCAATTATGAAAAAGGTGAATATTTCAGTGCCAAAGTAAATCAAGTGAATTACATGTATTCCCATGAAAATACCATCAATATTTTGGAAGCCTTTGATCAACACATCAATGTGATCATTATCAAATACAAGCATCAAGCTTCATCTACTAATGTGGTAACAAGAGGTCAAGCTAAAGTGATATTGAAAGGCAATTCTTCAAAAGCACTGACATCATCAAAGCCAATATCAAATAAACAAACCTCATAATATTAATCATCTAATTATAGTTTGGTTAATAAAGTACAAACAACTATGGCACAAATATCAAATCTTGAACTACTCAAAACTTCTCTGTCACACAAGGAGATTCTAAAAAAGGCCTTGTTGAAACAACTGTTCCTAATAATTTGAATGTAGACAAATTTCAAACCATGGTTGGACATTTGACCACCCCTCATTACCTATCCTTTTTAGAAGAATATGATAATTCCTTAAGTCATCTGCATAATTTTCCTTTGCATACAGAAGTGTTGATTCACAAACACAGAGTGAAATGATTATTTATAGACAGAGGAGTGGGCTTAAATATATGTACTCTAAGTCTCATCAAAGCATTGGGATTCTCAAATGAAGATGTAGACCCTAAAAAGAGGATAACTATCAAGGCATACGATTATGAGGAGAAATCTTCTAAGGGGTTAGCGATGTTACTAATCAGGGTTAGGTCGATTGAAATAAATGTGGTGTTACATGTATTGGATCTGAATTTATCATACAACATCCTTTTAGGAAGACCTTAGACACATGAGATACATGCAGTACCCTCTACTTTCCATCAGTTTTTGAATTTTTCATATCATGGAGAAGAGATCACAATTCCAACATAAAAAATTTACTTTTAATCATGTAACAATGTGAATCAATCAAATGAAAGAATGGTTCCACATAATAGAGAATATCTAAAGGGACAACCACCTAAAAGTTCTACATAAGCCAAATTGAGAGAATTTGAAAAGAAATTAAATTTACAAGACAATGGAATTAGAGAGTACAAGGCTGATCAACTAATTTCCATAAAAACATTACCTGTATCCCCAAAATCACGTGGAAAACCTTCACTGTGTACCATGTCTGAAAATTCAAAAGCACAAACTATCTATAATGGAACCTTTGTAAAAGGAAAATCAATGACAGAAGAGAAAGAAGACAATGTTGTACTAAGGTGGCTCTATAAGGAACCCGACGAATCTCACCAAGAGGTTAAACATATTCAAATTTTACTTGAAAAATATGGGTGTGGCTTTCGTATCATGCAACAAATGGGATATCAAGGGCAAGGACCCCTAGGAAAGAATAATGAAGGTCTTGTAGAACCAATTTTCATAAATTTCAGGGATCCAAAAGATAAAATAGGACTAGGGTACGAAGATGAAGAAATCATCCCACTCATTTGCAATGACCTGATTTTTTATCAAGAAGATGAGGGATCTGAAGAAGAAGCTAAAGTTGTATCTGTGTCATATGAGAAGTTGTTACATGTGCAGGAGGAAGATCCACATTATCAAGGAGAATGTTATATTTCTCAATTGTTACATAGTCAAGAAAGTTTCATTCAAAGATCACAAGAAGAGGGAAATTATTGAAAGAAAGAGGATCCAGATCTTATCATAGGCACATCTCAAGGAGAAACATCAATATTGCAATCAAACATTCAAGACATTGAGGATGTTTCAACCAAAGAGGAAAAAATAGTGACTATTGCTAGATTCTTGAATATATCAGAGGATACTCAAAATTGACTCGCATGAATATGAATTCGATGAGCTATGTGAAAGTGAACCAAGAGAACAACATTTGTACTAGTGGCAGTTAGTTACAATAAATCATGTTCTAGATTTTCCTCATTATGTTGAAACAAGTTCTAATGAATATGAATGGTACTGGCTTTTTGATGCCACAGTGGATATTGAAATATATGTGATACATAAATATGCTTTTTGATTCAAAGAGGGACAAATCTTGGGTGTAAACCTGTTTAAATTTGGTTCGCAAAATATTGACAATGACTCGAGTGAGAATAGTGAGATTCTTTTTGATCTAGGTCATCTTCAAGAAAGTTTTGTCATAGATCTCGTCAGTAATTTTGAAATATATGAAAACAATTCTATAAAGACTCTAGAGACATTCGACACCAACCCTAATGATACCTTACAACTAATTCATCCTAAACTTGTTGAATGGACTTTGTCTGAAATAATGGATATACCCATGTTTCCCAATGATTATGCTATAGCTTGTTACCTTAATGTGGTAGAACCCTTAACTCCTTCCACCAGTGAATCTAACATAGTGTAGAATATCAAGTTTTCTAGTTGCAAAAGTAAAATAAAAATAAATCAAATATCTAAGGGTGAAAACCATTCCATGGTAGCCTCAGATCAGAAAAAGGGATGAATCCAATAGTGAAAACCTCACAGAGGCGCTAGAGGATGAAAAAGTTGATATTCTTCCAGAATATTCACAGGAACGATCTTCGGTGCTAATTGAGTGTACACAATCCATCAACCTTGGTGCAGAGGAAATGCCACAAATCATACACATTGCTCAATCATTGTCAGAAGATGAGAAACAAGATTTTCCATAAAGAATTTTTCATAAAGTAACAAGATTACAATAAATAATTTTTCATATCATGGAGAAGAGATCACAATTCCAGAATAAACAAGTTACTTTTAATCATGTAACAATGTGCATCAATCAAATGAAATAATGGTCCCACATATTGCACTCCTAGTCAAAGCATAGCCTGAGAAACTATTGAAAGCAAGATTCATAAGAGAAATTGCATATGTCACATGTATATCTAACATAGTTATAGCATCCAAGCCAGACAAATCCATCAAGTGTTGCACAAATTTTTGAGATGTGAATAAAGGATGTCTCAATGACAATTTTCCCTTGCCAAGTATACATGTTATTGTGGATCTCACAGTAGGATATAAGATGCTATCATTGATGGATGGATTCTTGGGATATAATAAGATCAAGATTGCTCCTAAAGATCAAGACAAAAAAACCTTCACATGTCCTTGGGGTACATTTAGTTGGAACATAATGCCTTTTGGGTTAAAAAATGGTGGAGCAACATATCAAAGAGCTATGACGACAATATTTCATGACATGATACATAAAAAAAATGGAGGATTATGTCTATGATACCCTTGGGATATCTCACAATAGGAAAGATCACCTAGGAGATATAGCTAAAATTTTGGACAGGATGGAACAATTCAAGTTCATATTGAATCCCAAGAAGTGTGCATTTGGAGTTACTTCTGGAAAAAAATTAGGGTATTATAAGATATAAAATATTGCATTTTAAATATGATATTATGTTATCTTACATTTAAAGAATGTTTTTATATGAAATAGAATGTATTTTAAATGTAGGGGGTAAATAAGATGCTCTCCTTTTATCCTTAGATATACAAATGAAGGATCCAAATTGATTAACCCAAAAGGAAGGATCAATGCATAGATGAATCAATCATTTGGAAATAAGAGCAAAGAGGAAGATCTTAAATACCCGTTTATTTATTTGAATGTGTGATAGATTTAGAAAGATTAATAACCTTAATTGAAATGGATAGGAGAAAAGTACTAACCTTGAAATGTTGCAGATATGAAGAATGTTGTTTTTGGGGGTCTGCACTCAGTTTCTGGAAAATCTGAGACCGGATCTGGAACAGAAACTCAGAGACAACAAAACCCAAAAATCTTTTTCCATTCTGACATAACTCCGATTTTGACCCTCAAGTCAATGTCACCATTGACCTAGAATTTCCAATTCCGGTCTAGGGCAAAATCGACCTAAAAAGTTTCTAATAGGAAATTTGTTTTTGGATCCTGAAAGTTTGCCAAAAAGGGTATCTGAATCTACACTTTGATCTGTTGTTCCTAACCTGTAATTGCGAGAAAATGGATTTGTTTGTTGGGGGGATGGGTTTGCCTTGGTCAAACCCTAGTTTTGGAATTAACCTCAAAGTATAATTGAAATTGCATAAGTAAAACAAAGTAAATGAACAAATTCACCTTGGTTGTAGAAGCACTTGTAGAGGATTCAAATCTGTGGATCCACAAGTATGCCTACACCAAATGGATGTAGAATGTAGAATGTAGGATGTCTCAAATCAATTGCTTATAGATCTTCAACACCAATCTTGAATGGATCTTTGAAAAGGAAGAGGTTTGGAGGAATGTGGATGGAGAAATCTTCAACAAGAGAGCTCCGTGGAGCTTGAATCCTTCAATGGCCACCAATGGATCTCCTTGATGAAATTAGGGCTTGGGAAGTGCTTTAATGATTGAATGCTTGAGGATAGATGATTGATTCAATAGCTACTTGGCTTGCTTCAAATCTTTCTCCTTAGCTTTCACTTAGTTGATGGTTATCAAGTCTTTGATTGTTGATGGTTAGAGAAAATGAGAAGAGAAAGCTTTCTTATATATGAAACTAGGGCACAATCTTCTAGAGAGGCCTACATAGGAGATTTAAATTAAAATTAGACCTATACCCCTAGAAGAGGACCTATATTAAATATAATTTAATATTTGTTGTTTCGGAGACCGAAACAGCTAACCCGGAAGCGAGAATTAACTTTTTCCAAAGCCCGACATCCGGAAACCCTGAAATTCTAGAATTTGAACCCTGGGCCTAAAAAAGGTTGATTGTGACCTAGATCAAGGTCGAGGTCAACCTTGACCCTGAGGTCAAAGTCCCAGTTTTTCAGTCTGGAGTGTGAGAAATAGGCTGGAAAAAGTGGAAATGGGGCAGAACAGGGGGAAAAACCCAGATCCAAGTTAAGGACCCATTCAAGGTACTTAACATGACCCCAAACCACATACTTGAAAGGCTAAACTAGTCTACAATGGAAGTGCTTCCATTTTCTGACTATACAAGTATATAGTTTATGCTAAGGGAATTGAGGTAGATCCTGAAAAAGGTAAAAGCGATCATGGAAATGAAACCACCCAAGAACATTAGTCAGTTGTGGTCATTACAAGGTAAGCTATAGTCAATCTGAAGATTTATTGCTCAATTGGCTGACAAAGTGCAACCATTTACCAAATTGATGCATAAAGGAATCACCTACTAGTGGGATGAAAAGTGTGAAATATCATTTAATCAAATCAAACAATACCTCACAAATCCACCAATTCTAATGGCTCCCATACTAGGAAATCCATTATCTCTCTATGTCTTAGTAACTCACACCTCATTAGGGGTACTTTTAGCACAACAAGATGAAAATGGAAAAGAGAGGGCAATATATTACATTAGCAAGACACTAATACAATATGAACTCAATTACACAGTTATTGAAAAATCTTGTCTCGTAGTTATATTTGAATCACAAAATTTGTGACATTATATGTTGGCACACTCAATCAAGTTTGTGGCAAAAATTGATCCATTGAAATATCTTCTCAACAAAGCAACATTAATAGGAAGATTGGCTTAATGGGTAATGATTCTCATTGAATTTGGTATTGAATATGTGGAACACAAAGCTATCAAAGGATAGGTTATTGTAGATCAAATCGGTGAATCACCCTTACCAGTAGACACTTCAATAAATGTGGAATTCCTAGATGAATCCATTTTGATCATCATAGAACACTCTGGGAAAATGTACTTTGATGGTTCTTTTACACAAGGGCCCAGAGCTAGCATATTATTCATTTCACTGCAAGGATACACAATTCCCAAACCATATAAAATTTGGTTTCCATGTACTAACAATATCGCAAAATATGAATCATTAGTCAATGGTTTGAAAATGGCATTGGAATGGAAGATCACATAATTGTATATTTATGGTGATTCCCAGTTGATAATTAATCAAATCAATAATGATTACTAGACTAAGGATGACAAGTTGATGCCATACAAAAACATGGTGGATGATTTGAAAAAATACATCACATGCATAATATTTGAGCAGATTCATTGTGCAAACAATCAAGCAACAGATCCCATGGAGACTTTAACATCCTTGTTACAACTACTAGATAATCAAGTGTGTTATGACTTCCTAGTGGAAGAGTTACCCTATCCTTCCTATGACTTGATTCTAGAATAACTTTCCAGATTGTGAGTCAATATTCTTCTCATTATGGATAGATCATTGATTATCTCAAGATCAATACTTTACCCAATAGCTTATCCAAAAAAAAAATGAAACCTTATTCGCCAAGCTTCCAAGCATGTAATCATAGCTAATGATTTATATCAAAGATGTTTTGATAGTACTTTACTAAGATGCTTAGAACATAAATAATTGAACGAAGCTTTACAAGAAGTCCACAAAGGTATTTGTGGATCACATTCAAATAAACTCACTCTGGCTAACAAGATCTTACGAATTGGGTATTATTGGCCCACAATGGAGAAATATGTTGTTCACTTCTCAAAATCATGCACGAAGTGCCAAATTTATGGTAATATCATCCATGTCCCAGTAAAGGAATTGCTACCTTTCATAACACACTGGCCTTTTCAACAGTGACCTTTTGATTTGATCGGACAAATTTACCCATCTTCTTCAAATAGACATAAATTCATCATTACTACAATAGAATACTTTACAAAATGGGTTGAAGCAATACCTGTGATAACGACCATGAGAAAGAAAATATCCATGTTTATCCTTAACTATATTATCTATAGATATGGTTTTCCCTCATCCATAGTGATCGATAATGGAAAATAGTTCAAGAAAAAAGATGTAATAGAACTTTTGAAAAATTTCATATTACTCAACACTTCTCTTCCATCTATTACCCTCAAGGAAATGGATAGGCAGAGGCTACCAATAATTTTTTTTGAAGGTTCCAATATGTGTAATTAATTATTCTAGAAAAGATTGGCATGTACATATAAATCCCGCTCTATGGGCCTATCACACAAGTATCAAAACACCAACAGGACCCACTTCTTATTATCTAGTCTATGGGGCAAAAGTTGTTCTTCCTATTGAGGTAGAAATACCCTCTCTAAGAGTCTCACTACAAGGAATAATTATAGATGAAGACTATAGAATATCTAGGCTATAGGAGCTAGAACTACTCACGGAATGACGTCATGAAGCTTTTACACATCTTCAAGGATATCGAAAGAGAATGGAAAAATGATACAACAAGAAATTCAAGCCTTGATAATTTCAAGTAGGAGATCTTGTGCTCCGTAAAAATCCAAAAAATCAACAACATCGAGAAAAGAAAGGAAAGTTAACCAAATTGGTTAGGACCTTTTGTCATCACAACAATATTTGGGTTCAAAGTGTATCAGTTGGCTACCATGGAAGGAGATCTACTTCCTAATCTGATAAACACTCTTCATTTGAAAAGGTTCCATGCCTAAATCTTTGTCAATAATAGTTGTATAGCAGAAAATATTCTTGAAAAATACCAAAAACAACAAAAAAGTAGAAAAGTTCAAAAATTGTGAAAATTGAGCCTAAAAAAATCCTAAATAGTGGATAAACATCCTAAAAATTTTTTATCTTGGTTAAAACCTAGTAAACAGGTGCCTTGATGATGACGAAAATAGTAAAAAGTGAAAAGAGTACAAAAAATACAAGAAAAGTGTTTCGGTGAAAACCTGGTAAACACTTTGTCAGCCTAGGCATATGAGCTATAGTTTGTCTTTGTTGCATCCCATTACTAGTCACCATGGTTTGAAATCATGTCTCCTCTCTATAACTGGGATAGTTTGTTAAGACTGGGGACAATTCATCTTCAGGGCTCCAACAATGGTGTTTTTCAACACCACCAATCAAACAAATTTGATTCAACAAATAATATGTTCCTAAACACTCCTATGTTTCATCAATTGATCTAAATTCCCAATTTCATCACTCAACATACACAAGCATACGAAAATGACAACTAACATGCTATGATTACAATGATTCTGACTTCTGAGTAACTTAGTTATGAGAAACAAGGATGAGGTTAGGATATTTTCTTTGATTGTTGTTTGATATATTAGTTTCTCTTATCATCTCTCTCAAGTAATCCAATGATGCCTAAGTTCTATCAGAATAAGGACAGGGGCATGATAGTTTTCTTTGCTTTCTGTTTGTGGCAGGTATCCTACCAACATCCTATGCATAGATATTTGAGGAGTTCTATCATGAAAATAATGTAAACTATCATATAGCTACATGAGAGGCTATGATTCTGAGACCTTCGCAAACATCTAGAAAAGAAGAAAGGTGACATATATTCCTTTTTTTTAATACGATCAATTGATGACTGTCATATTTCCTGAGAAATTCCATGAGTCGTTGTACTAGAAATTCAAGGAAGGAATATGATATTTTTTATTGTACTAGAAATTCAAGGAAGGAATATGAGTCATTCCTATGGGGTTTTTTGTTCAAAGGAAATCAAAGGACAAATAATTTGGGTGTCTGTGATAAGAGCCTCAACAACAAGGTGGACAAGCCTCACATACCTTGACTCTGATTATTTGAACCCTAGATGGAGGTGGGATGAATCATTCCTTAACTTTGTATGTAATTAATATTTAGGACATCATGATTTATCATATCTTGATGCTTGTGCCACATTGCAAGATAAAAATATGAAAATGATAGTATTCATATCCTCATGGTATCCTTTCATTTCTTGTTTATGCGTTGATGAAAAAGACCAAAACAACATTTCATGTTATTCCATGCATCTTTTAATTGTAGATTAGTCTTATAATGCATATATTTTCTCAAGGTGATAGGGTCTTAGCCTCCCTTTTATCACTTTATCCATCTCCTAAGAATCCCCCTCTTCATGAGGTCATATCGATGAAAGAATACATTTATAACCCTTCTTTCAATAATATCTCTCTTTTGGGAGAAGCGTTGAAGATTGATGCTAACTCTTCTCTGGATATGTGCTTCCCCCATGATAACACCTTTATAAAATTTGATAATTCCCTTTGTGATACTTTACCTTCTATCATGTACATGATTTTCTCTTTATGAATGAAACTTTGATGAATTATGATTATACTTCTCCTAAAGTTTTCAATGATCTCCTTATTTGGGATGGACCACTAGATAATGATGTTGACTATTCTCTCCCTCATGAAGCAACCATGATAAAGGATGTAACTATGGTTAAAATTTATGATACTCCCTCTAAAGATTATAAATTCATATATGATGTTGATCCTTCTCCCAAGATTTACCCCCTATTGGTATTAAGGAACACTAAGAGGGGGGTAATTAGCATTCTATAATTTTTTAGATTGTCAAAGTGATTCTTAAACCATAAAGCACATGTAGTAAAAATTAAAGTAAATAAGTATAAAATAAACATCCAAAACACCATAAAACCAATATTTTAATCACGGAAACCCTCTTAGGGGAAAAACCACAGTGGAGATGGAACCCACAAATAAAATAACTTTGTAGAAGTATTTAACCCAATTATAGGTTTACAAAAGGAATGCACGTGCATTCAAACATATTGCATAGATCTCATTACTCAATTACAAAATTCTTATTACCTATATGATAATTACAATATTCATAGATATGATTGAATTGAAATGCAACATCTAAAAATGCCAAAATAGTTCCAATTAGGTACACTATTCTGATTTCATAAACTTCATCTTTACTTTTCTCATACTATTCACATACATCTTACACATAAGAATAACCTAATACATCAATATTATATATCCAAAATGAAGATTTAATCACCCACTGGTTGACGTCAAGAACATTTCTCAAAATAATGAAACGTGTATAGTTAGTCAGCTAGATGTGCACATAATCTTAATGTGGACCAAAAGTAATTCATCACATGATTTCTCTCATGTAGTCTCAACATCCTTGAACTCAAAAAATTATCGTCACTATTGATATGATAGATCCACATAAGGATATCTACTAAACCCTATTATTGTTCTTCATTATTCTACCTGAAACTGCCATACAAATCCTCATAACTCAAACAAAACAAAACATTAGACCTTTCAAATATAGAGTATTATAAATTATACCTTCATAATGCTTCCTCTATGTTTGTACCACAAAATACCAAACTGGGTGTACACACTAGACCATATACCAAAAATTTTCATGTTCTATGTTCACTACCAAACTTAGCCAAATCTCCATTTTAACTTCCAGTTTGATCAAACAATGATATGTGAATGTGTGCAATAATGTTAGTTGTCATCAATGACAATATCTAAACCCTTTGAGTAGTGTCTCTTACCAACAATATCCCCCATTGGCA
Source organism: Thuja plicata (assembly GCA_018584345.1). NCBI lineage: Eukaryota > Viridiplantae > Streptophyta > Pinopsida > Cupressales > Cupressaceae > Thuja > Thuja plicata. The sequence continues at coordinate 2,987,337 of MU224516.1, forward strand.
TTGATGGCAACACTTAGTAAAAAATGAGTGTGTCAAAAATCAGTGCCAAACACTAACCCCTAAAAATACCAAAATTCATGTACTCCCCTTGAGTTGGATATACATTTTTTCAAAGTACTACTCTCCCCCTTTGACATTGATGGAAAAGGTAGTTATCCAAATGCCAAAATTCCATGTAAAATTCATATGTATGTTGCTTAAATAAATAAAAAAAGACTTTTCTTACCTACATTAGCTTGAAGATATCTGAAAATGTGTTCTTCAATAACCCAAAATGTTTCTCCACCTTTCACATTCCAAGGAAATGATATTTTAGACAACTTGGACAAATTCTTGGATGACTTTGATTCTCATTTCACATCTTTGGAGAAGGTCGCGACAGAAAAGGTGGAGAGGGAATACATGAAGAAGAAGCTAGAAGAAGTATGCCTATCCATCACTTGGGACACTAAAATTTTGGAGAGCATCATATAGGAAAATATCTTGCATCAGTCAAGGTAGAAAGGTGTATGGTTATTGTGTAAATTCATTTAGGCATGTGCAAAACGTTGTAGATATCATTCATAAAGATGAAGAGTTACTTGATAAAATGACGAAGGAATGTGAATCATCTGGATAGATGATCACTGTTTTGACGAGGAAGTGTCAAGGCTTGTAGATAAAATTAGTATTTTGGAGGTAGAGAAAGGGAGAGTGCAAAAGAGATTTTCTGAGTTGAGAAGTCTAATCACCCCTAAACTCTCTATCATGGGAGAAAGAGTTAGAAGAGTTAGTGTCAGCCCAACAATCCTACCTTGGACTTACCCCCACAAATTTGACAGTTGTTGAGATATCATCATATGCACTATGTGGAATGATTTAGGTTGGTGATAGACTAAAGAAGACATGGGATATAGACCTTTAGGCATAAAGACAAACTTCAAGGATATACTTCACATGGCCTGACTGCATGGTGAGAGTTGTACAATTTTTCTTTGTATGTAGATATTTTTATTTCCATATTACCTTTTTCATTGATGTCAAAGGGGGAGTCATAATGTGAAAAACTATATGTATAGATATGTATAGGTAGTAATAAGGGAGTACGTACTTAGGGGGGTACAATTTTTGTTTGGCATTGAACACTTAGCCATTTTTCACTAAGTGTTGTCATCAATGCCAAAGGGGGAGATTCTTGGCAAGTGTGTAGTATATGGTTGTGTATGTGTTGTCATTTCTAGCAACACATACCTTTGGTAAGGTTTCTTTTAATAGAGATTAGTTTTGGATAATCAGTTAAGTGAAAAATGCCTAAGTACAGTCACTTCACAGTGTATAGTCAAGCTGTTTTGATTAGAAAGTACATGATACTAATCGCGATGACATGCGAGTTTAGGTTTTTGATATATGGGATGTATTACAAATTTTTTTATGGTCTCTTGAATTTTGGTAACGTCTGGAAAGATTTACAGGTTGGCGAAGACATACGAGTGCAATAAACAATATAAACAGTGTATATGAGTGGATGCGACATTTGGGGATATAAAATAAGTTATTTTGTTAATATAATTTGTGGAAAATGATAGGTCCTCACCTATCTTGGTGGATGAATGATCACGTGGGCTAAGATTGCAGACACATTTTGTGAATATATAGTAAGACAACTGAGAAATAGAATTGATCTAGTATTGTAGACACCCTAAAATGGACAGGCTTGCGACTTTACATTAAAAACACTAATTTTCATCTATTAATTAATGGTTTTTTAATCATTAATTAATCATCTATTTTCTTCTAAATTCATTCCTCAAATCATCTAATCCAATTCCCAAAATTAATTAAATAATTAATTTTATTTAATTAATTAAGCTTTAATTGATTAATTATCATTATTTAATTAATTAAGCTTTAATTGATTAATTATCATTATTTAATTAATTAAACTCAATTTCCTATAGTTTAAATCCAAATATTTAAACTTACTAATTAAATTCTTCCATTTAAATTAATTTCAATTAAATTAATTTAATTTCATCAAATAAAGCAATTCTTAATTAAAAA
>MU224516.1:3002531-3047269 GCA_018584345.1 Thuja plicata
CTTTACCAAATGAAGAGGTGGAGTTTACTGAGGACCTCTCCTGTTCCTTTTGATCTCAACCATTCATCTCCCCATCTTTGGGATTGATCTCAACCGTTCATTTCATCACCAATTCCTATATAATAAACCCTTCATAACCATTTGAAGGATCCAGGATTTCAAGATCTCATGTGCCATTACTATACCGGTTTTGTTCTAGCATTCAAGCCATCTTGCGATCACACACACACATTTCAATTATCAAATTCTCGACGCTTCTCAAGTCATAGACGCTGCCCCGCCAATACTGAGCATCAAGAACAATGTTTTAGAAGGAGTAGAGAGAAACAATAGAAGCTTCAAGCATCGTGGGGTTTGCATTTATTTTTCTTCCTTTCTCTTGCTTGTACATTTTATTGCTCATGTTTTTGTTATTCGTTTAGTAGTCATTACATACTTGATTTGCATTCATTTGTGAAACCTGTGCTACTAACCCTTGCCTTTGGAAAGCTTGGGAATCAGAGAGAGGCGTACAAGTATATATATCCTGGGCTGCAAAATAATGAGGTGTAAGAATCAAGGCATGATGGGTGAATGAGAAGAGATTCTGTGATTATTGTTGCGAGCTTCAACTGGAATTGATTTGGCATAGAATATGCTACTACAATTCATTTTTTGTATTACAAAATTTCTTCTTTGTAATCTGGACAGTGAGTCATTGTAGAGTAGTGAGATCCATTGTATCACTCCTAACCAGGTTATAGACTCCTGACAGGGTCTGTCTCTTAACATGGACATGTACTAAATGTAATATTTAGCTCCTAATAGGGACATTATACTCTTAGTACATATGTTGTGGGTACCATCCCACTGGGGTTTTCCCTTGGCCAGGGTTTCCTCGACAACAAATCATGGTGTTATAAGTTATGTGTTTTATGTATATGCTTTTATTATTTTAGTTATTGCATGGTTAAGTTTTAAATAGCTCATATTTAATAAAAAAATTGCAACACTATTTCACCCCCCTCTCAGTGTTGTTTAATAACCCTGACAAGGAAAAATGAGACAATGAGGATGGGCTAAGAAGAGAACATTACTATGTATGTGAATAAGATCACCGACCTTGTTTGTGGAATCAAATGCACTAGTGGAACATTGGAGGAAGAAGAGATTATTTCTAAAATCCTGAGATCCTTGCCTCCTGCTTACAATCATAAAGTTGTTGCTATTGAAGAAATCATAATGGTGTCTACTATGACAAGAGATAAATTGGTTGGTAAGTTATCTACTTTTAAGATGAGTGAATTTGGAAAGAGATTTCCTAAAGTTGAATCTACATTTAAAGCTGCTATTTCTAAGGATAAGAAAAGATATGACCCTGGTGAAAGTTCATCTAATCTTGATATATATGCTAAGGAATGGGAACATATTGAGAAAGAGGAAAGAGAACTTGAAGAGCTTGAAGCCCTATTTGCAAAGAAGCTACCTAAGGGATCTCGTAAGTATGAATGAAATTTCCCTTGAAGTGTTTCACGTGTAATAAGATTGGTCACATTGCCTCTAGATGTCCTAACAAAGAGCCTAAGTACAAGAATAAGAAGTTCAAATATAAATTTTAGAAGAAATGCTACTATGACATGGATGAAGGAACAACTAATGATGAATATGAGAAGAGTGAAGAAGTGATTATGTTCAATGCTATTAAAGATGAGAATCCTAATGAAGAGAAAGCGTTGGTTTCACATGTGAATAAGAGAGATGATTGGGTTATTGACAATGAATGTTCACATTACCTGACTAGAGACAAAATAAAATTTGTGAAGCTTGAAGTATATTATGGTGGTGTTGTTAGATTTGGTAATAATGCTCCCCGTTTGATCGAAGGAAGAGATTCAATTACACTTGATGGTAAGAGTAATATTGATGATGTTTTGTATGCTGAAGGTTTAAAGCATAATATTTAGAGTGTTGGGCAGCTATTTGATAAGGGATATCACTTTGAATTCAAGAATGGAATGTGTAAAATTATTGGAAGTACTGGAATTGAGAATGCATCAGGTGCAAAGACCAGATGTAATGTATTCCATTTGAACAATTCAGAGAATAGATGCTTGATTGCAAAGGTTGATGACAGTTGGTTATGGCATAAGATTTTGTCATGTAAACTTTGATAACATTGTGAAGATTATCACTACAAATGTTGTAAGATATTTACCTAGATTGTTGAAGCATGCTAATGTGATGTGTAAGGAATGTCAATTGGGTAAGCTAACTAAATCTACGTACAAAAGTAAGACCTATTCTTTGAGTGGATTGTTAGACTTGGTTCATATTGATTTATGTGGACCTACTAAGACTATAAGTTATTATGGAAACAAATACTTTATTCTATTCATTGATGATTATTCAAGGATGATGTGGGTCGCATTTTTGAAAGAAAAATTTGAGGCATTTGACAAATTCAAGATCTTTAGAGCTATGGTTGAAACTGAGACATGTATGAAAATGAAAAGTTTGAGATCTGACAGAGGTGGAGAGTTTACATCTAGAATATTTGATGCATACTATGAAGAGCATGGAATAAAAAGACTGATGTTTGCTCAATGGACCCAACAGTAGAATGGAATTGTAGAAAGAAGAAATAGAACAATTCTTGACACTACAAGGATAATGATGATTGAATGAAGCATTTCGTAGATCTATTGGAGAGAAGTTATTAGCACCGATGTTTATACATTGAACCAAGTTCAAATCAAGCATAGTATTGGTAGGACTCCTTGTGAACTTTGGTATGGTCATATTCCTACTGTGAAATATTTTAGAATCTTTGGAAGCAAATATTATATTAAGAGAGATGAAGATTTAGGAAAGTTTGATCCTAGAAGTGATGAAGGAATATTTATTAGTTAGTCTACAAAGAGAAAAGCATACAAACGTTACAGTTATAGAATGATGAATATAAAGGAGATGTCTAACGTGAAAGTGGATGAAAATTTTCATAAACTAGTTAGATTTTACAGTTATGAATCAGATGAAGAAGAAGGAAGTCAGATTCTGCAAGCACCGAATCAGAATCATAATAAGAATGGATCATTAGAATAGAATGAAGAATTTGGAGATGAGGAAAAATTGGAAACAAAAGATTCTACTACAAATGTAGATTCGAAGACTCCAAGGTATGTAAAGCTAAATCATTTAGAGAATTAGATTATTGGTGATAGAAACAAAGGTGTTCAGACTAGAGGAAGAATTGCTAGAAATAAAATTTGTATTATTTCTAAGATTGATCCTAAAGATGTTATTGAAGCATGAAAAGATGAAAGTTGGTTCAAAGCTATGGAAGAAGAATTAGAACAAATTAAGAAGAATATGACATGGATTCTTGTTCCTAGACTTATGGACAAGAATGTGATTAGTACTAAATGAGTATTCAGAAGCAATGAATGAGGATGTGAAGTGATTTAGAACAAAGCTATACTTGTTTGTAAGGGATATTCTCATATGGAAGTATTGATTTTGAGGAGAATTTTGCTCTTGTTGCTAGAATTGAAGCTGTTAGAATGTTTCTTGCATATGCTACTTACAAAAAATTCAAAGTATATAAGACAAATATTAAGTCTGCATTACTGAATGGGGAGTTATAAGAAGAACTCTACATTGAGTAACCAGATGGATTTTCCTTGACTAATAAAGATGACATGGTTGGTTGGTTGAAGAAATATTTATATGGACTAAATCAAGCTCCTAGAGCCTGGTATGCGAGGTTAGATAAGTATTTGTTGAAGATTGGTTTCAATAAAGGTACTACTGACTCTAACTTGTACTTCAAAATTATTGATGATAATATTTTGATTGTTGAAGTCTTTGTGGATGATATAATTTTTGGTGGAAATGACAAGCTAAGTAAGGATTTTTCTGATGAGATGCAAAAAGAATTTGAGATGTCTATGATAGGTGAGATGGAATTCTTTCTTGGACAACATATTACACAAATAGATAAGGTATTTTCATTTCTCAGTCTAAGTATGTGAAAAAATTGTTGAAGAAATTTGGCATGGAAGAATCAAAACCTATCGGTGCTCCTATGATTATTGGTTTTAAATTGGAAAAGATTGATGATATACCTAATGCAAATTAGACTAGATATTATACTTGATAGAAACTAGACCATACATTATGAATTTTGTTTGCAGTGTTGCTATATTTCAATCAGAGATTGAAGGAATCACATGTTTTTGTTGTTAAGAGGATATTAATATACTTGAAGGGAACAACTAATTATGGCTTATGGTATGGTAAAGATGATGATTTCACTTTGTGTGCATGATTGGGCAGGTAATGTGGATGACAGAAAGAGAACTAGTGGTGGAGCATTATTTTTTGGGTAAGGGTTTAGTTTCATGAGCAAGTAAGAAACAAAATTGTATATCATAATCTACTGTTGAAGCTGAGTATGTTGTTAATTGTGTACACAAGTGGTATGGCTGAAACAAATGTTGAAAGATATCAGAATGAGTATTGATGAGCCTATTGATAAATACTATGACAATTCAAGTGCTATCAATATTTTAAAGAACTTCGTGTTGCATTCAAAGACAAGGCATATTTCTATCAAATATTATTTCTTGAGAGACATAGTTAGTGAGAAATATGTCAAATGGGAGTATGTATCTACTAAAGAACAAATTGCAAATATATTCACGAAGCCCTTACCAAAGGATACTTTTGAGTATCTCTGAGGTAAGCTTGGGCTGATTTCCACTCTTGATTAGAGCTAGAAATGCATTAAGATACATTAGTCCAGTATGCTTACAAAGTTATCATTCTTTTGGATTGATGTTTTGGTGGCTGCTCCTTAGGGGGAGTAGTGTGTGGTAATTATTTCATGAGTTGTGTTGTTCATATTTTTGGCCTCTATGAATTAGTGCATACATGTGCCTTTGTTATTGATGTCATAGGGGGAGACATATTCATGTGAAAAATAATTGAGCTTCGAGGAGAGATTTTGTATTCGGTTATGAGCGAGATATTGTCAAACAGAGATGTCATTTTGTGAAAATTACTGATATCATTGTTGGTATTGTTTCTTTGTGCATTGATTGAATTTTCCACATCATATTTTGTCGTCAATACCAAAGGGGGAGATTCTTGGATGTTGTTGAGATGTTATTCAGATTGTGTATATATATGCTAGCATTAATGTTTTGTCATTGATGTCAACATACTTCTATTGTTGAAGATAATATTCCTGGTATGTTCAGTGAAGTTGAATTGCTTGGTACAGATACTATACAAAATATATATAATTGTGATTGTACATTTGTGTTTAGAGATGTTTGTAGCTGATACATGTCAGTTCGCAGATATTAAAGTGATGATTTGAGAGAGTTATGATTGATTTATCAAATATTGGTATTTTGGTTGTCCATGAAAAGATAAAGTTTCAATTTTTGGATCAGAATGGATCAGTGTTGAAGAGTTATTTATTGCTAACTTGGTAGTGAGTTTGAGACGTGCATATGTGTCCTCAAGTTGAGTGGTTCATGATTTTGATACTAGAAAGATATTTTTTTGAGTAATAGAGGTTGCATATATTATTGTTGATGAACAATGCAGAGATGGATCTTGATCCCGAGTTCTTGGTGATGCTAAGGTTGTTGAGGTACTTCATGTTGCTTGCTAATGTTTCTTGATCTTGTTGTTGGCTCTCATTGGTCAAAGTGATTGGGTTGCACTATTTTCATGTAACGTGTTGGTGTTCTTCATTTGGTCTTAGCCGACCTGATGGTATAATGTATTGTGAAGGTTTAGAGCGTGATTAGTGGATCTGAGTGTGTTTGAGGTTGTCGATATGGATTATTGCAATGTCCTATTCAACATTCAATGGATCACATCGAAGATTGAATTGTAATTTATTATTTGTTTGCAATTAGGTCCCTGACCAACCTAGTTGAGATGAGTTGATGAATTATATTTGTATATGTAATCATTTGAAGTTGTGAAGAGGAAAAAATGCGTGGATAGTAGAAATAAATTATATACATGATGTTGTGTGAAGATAGATGTGCGCTTCATTGGAACTGTTTTGGCGTAATAGACGCTATGAGTCAGCTCATGTGTTTGGATTGTAAGTCCTCTTGATCTGTAATCAGATTGTTGTTGTAAGACAGTGAGTTCTAGATAGTGTGCCTGAATGCATGTGCATTCCTCTTTTGTAATACTCTTAATAGGGTACAATACATATAAACGAGTGCATTCATCTTGTAGGGTCCACCCCTATCATGGATTTTCCCATAACAAGGTTTCCATGTCAAAAATCTTGGTGTTATGTGTTGTTATTGCGTTGAGATCTTTCTTTCATGTTTATCATTCGTATATGTGAATTAAAGTTTGTAAGATGATGAAAGTTTATTAATATTGCGACACAACTAATTCCCCCCCACTCTCAATTATGTGTGTGCTTCTTAAGGTCTAACAATTGGTGACCTCAAAACAACAGTCAGATTCACATTTAATATGCCTCAATAGATCAAGGAGTTATGTAACAAATATGACTTATTAATGTCTAAATTTCAAGATAAGGATAATGAAGGAGAAAATTAGATTATTCAAAGAATTGAAGCAATTGAGAATCCCTTCTATTCTGAATAATGAGTCTGCACTAAAGGATTTGAATGACTGGTTAAAAGAGTATGATTGCATCATTGAAGTGATCATCAGTAAAATGGGAAATAGTGATATTCTAAATGAACAAATATATTATGATGCCATTGATAGGTTCATCTCCACCAAAGACATTTTCAAAATTTATCCACGATGTTTGGGTAGTAGTTGATGGAAAATATAAACAGTCCAATGAAAGGGTGGCCGACATCAAGTAATTTGATTGGCATGTAGGACTTGTGATCAATTCATGGTTTATGAAATATTTCCCCCAAGATGAAGTCGGAGGCCCAGTTGTAGAGGAAGAAAAGGGACAACCAGAGTGATTCTGTTTCTGCACATACAAAGTATCAAGGTGGAGGTATGAGTCATCTGTTTTGGATTGAAAAACATGTACAAACTACCTGATGTGTTCCTTGCTTTATTTTCCTTTGCCAACTTCTACAACAAGCCTGGCATCAAGCTATCTTCCTATTTTGTTTTTACAGGTGTCTTTCAGCAGGATGCAAGACAATTTTCTTGTATGAGTCATCTTGAAAGTGTGGAGAGGTCTTTTCATTTTGTTATGAATGTTAGTAATATTAAGGTATACTTTATTATAATTGAAATCATGTTTTGACAAGTGTCAACAACCGGCAACTTGTTTTGCTCCCTGTTTCTATAAAGAGAATCATGGTTGTTTGACTAAGGGATCTATAATTTAGAGACGTTTTGTACTAAGTTTTCACTTTTAGTAATAGTTTACAGTCAGGTGTTAATGGAGTTATGTGTTTGAACTATTTTGTATATTTTGCATTTGATATAAATTACTGAAAAATCTCACAATGAAGTTGTCTCCTATTATGTTCTCCTTTTGTTGTATGGGCTTTTCTATTAAAATGGATCAATTCATCTTCATGAATCCAATTATGAGTGTGTGATTAGGTAGTTAAGATTTACTTTGAGAAAGGAATTAAATTCTTATTACAGATTTGCAAGAATAGTTTTAGGGTAAGAGTGATCTCAGTAAAGCATGATTTGGCAGTGACGTGTTGAATACTTAGGCTAGGCTTTAATTTTCAAAGGATATGTGCAGATTTGTAACATTGGTTAAATCTCAGACTCTACACAGTGGATAAGACACAGGTCTAATTTCTGTTAAGCCTCAGTAACCATAGTTTTTCATAAATTATTACTTCTTTAATGTTTTATAGTTATTTTAGAATAGTAGGGTACCAAAATCTAAAAAACTAAAAGTACAAGATGAAAGGATATATCAAGACAGAGGCAATTCAGATATGCATTCTGTGTTGTTCTGATTGACCAGTCTAAGACAACATCTGGTTAACCAACTAGTAACAAATTATATTTTTGCTTAAAGTTGCTAAGGTTAACTCACCTGGGTTTTATAGAGCAAGTTGCTAAAGTTAACTCACCCAGGTTTTATAGAGCCCAAAGTGAAGGAGGTAGCTCTTGGTTTCAAGATATCTCAAGCAATTGGCTAGTGATCTGAAGTGGTTGAGAACATGAAAAGTAAAAATCCTCAAACTATTTCCAAACATTAGTTGGAAACACCAACAGACATATTATCATAAATTTATTTAATAGTATTTTAATACTATAAGTAACATATTCATTTTAAGTAAATTAATGATCTATGTTGAGTAATTATTTTAATACATGCCTATAGTAGAACAATAAAGAATATATTTATAATAATATACAAAGGCCTCTCACATCTTCTCCTCGAAATGAGAACATATCATGGCCAAACCCTTCTCCAATGTGTTATCTACAACACAAATAAACGTATCCTCAAGCCATCTCTTCTTTCTAGACAATAGCATTTCAAATACAATCTTCTAAACACTAGCTCTTCTTTCCAACTGTCTTGAAATAATTATATGTCTTAATCTAGAGCTCCTCCAACAAGTTGACAATCTAGACAGAACACCTTTGCACAATGTTGCCCATTTTATTGTAATATTTCATAATGCGAGGATTATTTTACATAAAGACATGTCAGTGTTATTATCAATTAAACTTCTATACGCCACATAAGGAAAAAAATAAATAAATCATAATTACCTTTCACACCTCTTCAACATGCCCATTGTACACCGAGGTGTGATTGCCAATTATTTATTTAAATGTATCTAGAGAGAGGCAACTCATGTGGTCTTAATGTTTTATTATGCTTCCTTCCTTACATAGACAAACAAATTAGACAGAGACAAACAAATTCTATATTACACTTGCTTCTCTACTCCTATTCTATATTATTCATTGCTCCAAAATGTTCTAGATAATGATATTCCTAATTCTAGTCAACAAAAGTCAATAGTCAATAGATTGATAAACATGACATCCAAGATTGGTACAATAATTTTAACATTAAAAGTCACTACTTAATAATGTATGAAAAAGCTCTAAATAATTAATAATGATAAACTCACACATTTGATGATGTATCAATTTTTAATATAATATTGATAAATTTAATTATATCTATATAAATTAGAATAACATAACCACTACTAATGATTTAAAAACAAACCAACAAACATTCATTCACTCCCACCTACAAATAAAAATTCAAAAATTCAAAAAAATTATGAACCTATACTAAAATTGTAAGATTAGACAAGGGAGGATAGAAATAATTTTTTTTTTTTTTACTGAATGCCCTTTAGTGCGCATCCTCGACGAGGTCGACAGAACAGCCAAAAGAGAAACGATAATTTAAAAACTCGGGACGAGCTTGACGGAAAAGTTAACAGAAACGTCAAGCACACCAACTGGCCGCGATGCAGAAGAAAATTTAGGAGGAAGTGGAGCATTACAGGCCCTTCTGGTTGGGAAGGAGACCCAACAACGCCTAAATCAATTTCCCTGCATATCTTTAGGAATAATAATAAGGGAGCTAATCCGTCATAGACCAATGCAAATATATAAGTGAGGAGGAGGAGATATTGCAGGGAAGATGGGAGGGCGATGGCAATACAGAGGAGGGCTGCTGCTAATTGCTGTGGTGGTTGTTATATGGGTTACCTCCGCCGAAGTCACCCAGGTATCAATTTCATTTTCCATTTTTCTTTTTTCCTTTGATTTGATTGAGCTACTTTGCCAGATCTGTCATTCTGTTCTCGTCTTGTTTGAGCTAGAATTGAATTGAATGGAATTTATTCCGTGTTTTGAATATCAAGTTGGGGCAGTTATCACTATGAAGATCTGGGTTTCTTATTTTAATGGGCCGAGCTCCGCTATTAAGAAAATATGGCAAATTGCGTATGTTGCATCCCCGTGGATGAGGGCCGTTTAGGTTTTCAACAAAATGAAATTGGAGCTCGTATATTTGCAACAATAAAATAAAATTGGATGGTCGGCTACAGAGACGTGGTTGTTAGCTGATTGCCGGAGGTTTTTAATTATTCTGCTTTTACGGTGCATTTGCTAGATCTGCTATTCTCGTCATTTCTCGTCGAGTTTAATTGAACGGAATGGAATTGAATTTTGCGATTATTGTTGTTATTAATATGCTACTTAGGGTGAAATTGGGCCATCGGATGCATGAGGGTGGGGATAGATTGAAAGTGTAAGGCAGGCCATGCTCCACAATAACAGGACTTTGGCGTGATGCGATTTCTGTGTATGATTCTGATTCACCAACTTGTGCATTGCCTAGTTGCAGTTAATGCACCAGTCTTGGACCGCTCTGTGAAAGACTGTTGTGTATGGTTGGGCTGTTGCTTTGTGCAGCTGCTATTGCATGCAACAGTGCCCATAACAGATGCACTGCAGGGTTATCACACCCCAACGACCCTCTAAAACCATCAGTTATCACACCCTTGTTGACATTTGCAATTGAAGCCTGATTCATCAATGAAATCCTTCCAGCTGATCTGGGCGCATGTCCCCACATTAGTATTTAAAGATGAACCGCCTGACATTCTGTAGATGGATCGTTGACACATGAATGAAATGATTATCAATAAAAGACCTTTTCCCAGATCAGCATCATCCTGGTTTACCACACGAGCACAATTAAACCCACACAACCATAACAGAGGAGTGAGTCCACCTTTGTATCAACAGCAAAACTGATTGGTGGATTTTAGAAGCTGGGCGTGACATCGTGTCCAAGTTTCAGACCCATGTTAATATCAGCCATAGCCACAAGCATTTTCTCCCTCCATGTGGAGACCAAGCTTTAGTGTTATCAAAATAATAAACTAAAAGGAAACGAGAAAGTCCATTATATTAGTTTATGTTAAAATATTTTCATCTACTCAAGTTATTAAACTTTGATGTTCCTTCAGTTATTACTTTGTTTTGAAGATGGAGATTTAGTATTGTTTTTAGCTTGTAAGCCAATGGTTTATATTTGATGGACTGGCATTGCATTATTTTCCAGTGCTTAGAAGGAATGTGAATTGATACGAGTAATCAGAAAACTTGACTTTTGTTTTTTGGGGCAAATGTTCAATATTGAAAGTGCTTTCATCATATAATTCAGATTGAACCGATTTAGATTTTTTCCTTTATTATGACTAGGCCGCAGAGATATTTTTTAATGGTTAAATAATTTGATAGATTGTGATATTGTCATTTTATTTTTATACAATTTTGACTTAGATATGATGAATGATTTAATTTTTATAAGATGCAGGATAGAAATCTCAAAATATCATCTATTTTAACTAAACATGTTATTAATGATAGTGTATTTATTTCTTTAAATATTAATACTTTCTTGAATTAGAATACAACTAGTTCATTTCATAAAATTCAGCTTTAAAGTATATTTATTCATCATTTGATTTTCATTCAACATCTTTTATTTGCTCTGACTAAGGGGGCTGCACCCTTATGTTGATAATTAAAAACTTTACAAAATTTATATCTGTCTATGCCAACTCAGCATCAAAACGAGCTTGGCCTTCACCGATCAGTGATCACCCAGTAACATTCTGGATATCCCTATGACACCTTAAAATGTGTACTAGTGATTGTATAATATGCCCGCCAAACATACCAGAAACTTCTAACTACTCTAACATTTACAACCAAAAAGAGATCCCAGCCATTATGGCTTCACTGGGCATCCCACTATGACTCCAAAAGAGCAAAATTTGGTCAACATAAAAAGAAAAATCTGACTGGTTGCCATCCCACCTGTCTTCTCCAACTGGTGCTTCTTACCGGTCTTCTATGGGCAATTGGTTCACATTCGCTATGGTTTGGAGCCGCTAGCATCTCCTCCACACCTTCATCAACATCCTTCTCTTCCTACACTGTTTGCAACTCACCCTCATCCGCGTCCTCCAAATTCTCCTCTTTGATGAAGGCCTGGAGCCACACCAGGCCTTCCTCTGGTGCAAGCTCCAGAATGCGCTTAAGAAATAACACTCCCTTTGCTGCAGCCGATCTGAATTTTGGCAGTTCCGATGGGTCCTCCGCGAAGATGAGTAGAATCCTATGTTACCCCGGGTTTCCAGGATGGGAGGGACAGGGAAATGGGTTTCTGGGATGATTTTCTTTTCCTGGAGCAGGGGACAGCAGTGGAAACAGCTATATAAAAAATAGGGGAAAAATTTAAATATATAAGGATATTTAAATATTCGTATGAAAACATGGATAAAGCATGCTTATATATATTATAGAAACTTATCATATAACGTTGGTGTTAAATAATTTAAATTGAGAGTTCACATGAGAATGGAAGTCAAACAAATTATCAAAATTCAAACATTAATTTTAAAGGAAAGCTAGGGGACGGGTTTCCGAAAGCTTTCGAGTGTCTGGGACGTCCCCGATTCCAGGACAGGTCAAGTTATGTCAGAAACGCATCCCCGGTTAACACTGGCGAAAAATTGTCCACTCCTTGGCGACGTCTCCATTTGACATAGTAGTCCCTTAGCAGAGGGATACCGACCCCGTCCTCCACATTGTTCAGAACATTTTCCATTTCTCCTAAGAATTTCCTCTATATTAGCTTCTTGCATAGGGTCATCACCATTTCCTTGGGCTCGGCAGTGTTGAGGGCTGACCAAAAACATGGCTGAGATATCAGAATTCACTCTATATCTATGGTTGGCTTTGAGAAATTCCTCCCCTAAAACCATCTTAACAGCATGAGTCACCAACCTGTCTGTAGTCTTAAAATCTCTGAGCATCCTCTTCTCCGTCACCGTCCCAAAGAATGCCATTTGCCTCTTGCTGTTGACAAGTCTTACTGGAGTATCCATCGTGTCCAATTCACAAAAGGTTCCTGTGATATGTGGCAAGCAACATGGGCCTTCAAATAGCTGTAGGCATTAACTCCACATGTATTTGTCTCGAACCACTCAATGCCTCCAATGCCTATTCATTAAAGCTTTGGTCTCATCGCAACTTGCTCACCGATTTCCGTAATGTCCTTGCCATCCTACACTTGCTCTTCCTAACGGAAGGAAGCATCAAATCAATCCTTGCAAGCAAGAAGGGAATGACCTTCAAGATGTATGTTCCTCACTTTCTTCTCTCAGGCATAATGCAGAGCCATGAAAGCCACTTGGAATTCAGCCTCATTGTTCACGCCCAGCCCAGGTACTTAGATTTTGACACAATAATCCCGCCTTGATGATTCCTCAGGAGTCAGGACACATCCTGCCCCACACTCCCCCGGATTACCTCTGGAAACCCCATCAAAATTCGCCTTATACCATCCTTCTTCTGGCTCCTTCCACATGGTCTCCTTTTTGGGATCAGTGGCAGGATCAACGGCAGGATCAACCCACTGATCCCCCATGAATGGGGGATTCAACATCTTTTATTGTTATTGTCTATTAATCAGTTTCCTTTTTTTAATTGATAGGATGGTTTTATTGACGGGACCACACCCAGAATTGAAAAAAAGAAATTAGAAAACCTTGGATAAACCATTGGGTGAACTGGGGGCCAAATAAAAGATCTAACACTAACCAGGGTCCCTAAACCAGAAAAATTCTTGCAGCTGCTAACACCTTAGAGTGTTGACCAGAAACAAACTACTAAAACAGCTACTGGCTTCCCATCCACCTTACTGCCACTCCACTGAACCAACAACCCCATCTTTCTTTTTGACCCCCTCAAATGCCATGTGATGGCAATACAAATACAGAAGAGAAGAAGCTCCCCTGTGAGCATTTCTCTGCCTTCATACCTCCACTTGGGCAAACCCAGGCCTGACTAAAGGCATCCAAGAACCCAAAAAAACTCCACCCTTGACCACAATCACCCCTTCCACAGGCTGATAGCCAACCCCACTCACAGTTGAGCAAAAGTTTTCCCCTAGCAGCTCCAGGCTAAACTCCAGTACCATAAGGAATGTCACAAATGACCCTATATCTGTTAGCAGCCGACAAAAACTCCGGCCTCTGAATCCATAATGTGGCAAACACTACCAGCTCTGACCAAGAACATGGGGCCATAACATATTATTATCACCTTGTAATCAGTTTCTTACAACCTTTGAAACTCCATTTCTTGTCATGTTCCTGTTGGTTGTTACTCGTTTCTGGTAACAATGTTCCCTTGTAACTTTCAATGCACCAGCTAAGATTTGGATCCAGGACCTTCCAGGCCTGCTCTACCGTTTGAGTACTAGCATCTTGGTGATCTAAACAGGGATCATTTTATTCCAACATACCTCCTCAAATCACATTTTTAAATTTTTGGGCTTGGGGTCCTAATCTTGGTATGATACAATGTAAATTTCCAGGACACATTTTGGGACTTTCTCATTACTATATAGGCAGGCTGGGTTGATCTACTTGTTGAGCTACCAGATCCATTATGGCTCAGAGTGTGGATTGTGTTTTGTCTACATTAATGTATATTATAAGTTACAAGTTACAACTTATAATTTTATAAGCAATAATCTTCATAACACAGTGACAATGGGAAAATTTTGGAGAGTGTAGTGATGTTCCGTAAACAACATTGCTGTCTTACTTTACCATACAGAGGGAATCCTTTTCTTCAATGAGTGGTAAAATGACATTTGAATGAATATTTTGCATTATTTTGACAATATCTTATTTGAGATCACAGGATATGCAAATCAGGTGACCAGAAACTTGTATTTTATACGCTTCCAGTGGTTTGCTTTATATATGGCTACCTGGAAAATCTGTTTCTTTGGAAAACATCTGTATAATGTTGAAACAAGGTGTGCTTCTCAGTGTTTGTCATGTAAGGAACACTTTCTACATTTCATCAGTAATCTGTCTGTACTGACATCATTTGATATTGACACTACTGCACTAATGCATAATTACCAGAATTCCTGGTATCTTTTCCTCTCTACTGATATAAGCATAGCCTTTCATTGGGTACTGGATACAGATACAATCTCTTTGGATGCTGCATGGGTGCCATATCTGGATAAGGTAATGAAAAAATCCAAAAGTTGCAAAAAAAAAAAAACATAAAAAATTTAAAAGTAAATTGTTCAAATACATATATATTTAAATCACCAAAGATACAATATTATATAACAAAATAAATAATTCTAACTAAAAATATAAAAACCAAAAAATATATGAATAAGGGTTTCTAATGTTCTTGTTTATGCCTACAAGTTCAGATGTACAAATAATTGAAGATATGTGTATTTTTTTTTTGATTCGCAAGCTGTGGGATATGGGCCTACTCCTTTTCATCAAAACATAAAAGAAAACAAGTTGCATCAAACCTGCCATGCAGGAAGCAAAGAAGAAGAAGAGAAAGGAAGAAAAGAGTAGATCTAAGAGAAAGAAAAGAATCCTAGAAAGAACTACGACAAAGAGAAAGAAGCATTCAAATCCCCAAGCAAAGTCTGCAATAGCAAAAAGCTAATAGTAAAAGGCTCCTAGCCAGAGAGAAATTAAACTCTATTCTTCCGAGATAGGATAGCATCCATAGTTCATTGGGAGCCCTCCTCAATTGCATTTTTGCCTTCGATGCTTAGTTTTTCAGCCTCAGAAGCACTGCAATGTGGTTTAAATTTATTGCTCACAATCTGAGAAATCTCATATTTCTGTGGAGGAGCCACCACAAAGTCCCGATCAAATAATCTGGATTCAAATCATACATATCCTCAATAAAAGGAAGGGTGCCTTCCAACTCAAAACCATCCTCCTCCACTTTAGAAGAGATATCAGTAATATTATCTAGGGCAGGAACAAGGGGAGGTAAAGGCTCTAAAGGTTGCTTTGGAGAGGAAGATTCAGGAAGCTGCACTGGATCAGATCTTGAGACAGGTTGAGACTCCATAAACTTGCCATGATTTCTTCAAATGAAATCAACATCCAGAGAAGTAGGCTTCTTAATCCATTTCTTAAGGCTGACATGCTTAGTGCCAGACGCATTCTGGAGACTCCAAGCCTCTACTTTGTGACCCAACTTATTGCAGTGAAAGCATCTAAATGAGAGCCCTTCATAATTTAAAAAGTGAGTCCAAGAACCAAAATAAGAGTGAGTCTGGATAGAGTGAGAAACAGGTTTAGAAATGTCTACCATAACACGATACCTGATGTATTTTGCGGGCAAAAATCACATCTTCTGAGCCTATCTTAACAAAGGAACCAACCTGATTGATTGGGTTACTGATGAGATCAACATTCTGCATAACCAAGGGCAGATTGTAAAGTCTGATCCTAAAAGGAAAATTTGTGATCTTGGCAGTGGTTGGGTCAAAAAAGGGGTCCAAGGAGTAAAAAAGAGGCCCGATTGCCCAGAAAACCATGGACCATTCTGAACCACAAAGGTACAATCCTCAACTGAGCTGAAAGTAAACAAAAAAAAAAACCAAAATCTAAAGATTTGATCGCAAGAGTGGTCAGATTACTCCGTGAAGCTTTTACCCACTCCAAGACCGAACCAAAAGACAGGTGCCTCCGCAAGAATCTCAGAATCTAAGAATGTTCCACGATGTCAGCAGTGATTGCATTAACACCATTGTCTGAATTGAAGAAATCTGTTGGCTCATTAGACAAAAACACCTCAGAATCCCCAACAGAGAAGCTAGTCACTGTTTTGATGGGCCTTCTCCACATTAGGAGAATAGGTGGATTTGATTGTGGTTTGGGGGGGATAGGGCTAGGGATAGCCATTTGAATCTGCTCCAGACAGTAAGCACTGCATACAATAAAAGGATTGGCCCTATTTTTGCATGCTGCAAGGGCATCTTGATCCAAGCTTGAAGGCGCAGACCCATTTGCAATCACTGGATTCTGAACTGAACCCATAGGGTCAAAGGAAAGCACGGGCGTGTTTTGTAGCTTCTGTCGGATAAATCTTGTAGGACTATTGAATATATATATATATATATATATATATATATATATTTTATTATGTGAGATATAATATATATAGATATAGGAAAAAAATAGTATCAGGAGAAATTAATATAATAATGATTCAGAGATATTATGTAGTTACATAATCAATCATCATTATATGTAGTTACATAATCAATCATCATTATATTAATCACATAATAATGAATAGACATGTCCCTTCATTGGACATGTCTCTCCTTGCCTCATCCTCAATATAAATGCAAGAGAGATCGCTGCATTTGGAAAACACAGAAAATATAGAGTGCTATTACATTTGCAGCTATCCTAAAACTTAACACTAACTCTCCAAAGCTGAACAAAAATGGAGAGCATAACGTTTACACCCTTCTCCAACCTCCACATGGCTTCTACCCTTCTTGGATCCGGCATGAGCCTTGCCTTTGGCCATGCCTTGCCCTTTTACTCCGCGTCTCTGCAACCTCAGTTCCTTCCCATCCGCAACATCCTCCACATCAAGACCACCTGCCCTACAAATATGTTCACCTCCTGGGCCGCCCGCTCACATTTTTGCTAAAAACCAAGCTTATTAAAGACAAAATCAAACACTTACACCCTGCATTGCAAACATAACCAAGCATGACATAGGACATAGCCCCACAACAAGGCAAACCACCCAAAACCCTCACAACGCACACTCAAGCGAAGATATGTGCATATTATAATTGCCGTATCTTGTCGTTTCTATATTAGGGGAGTCTTGGAAATTCATTGTATTAGTATTTAATACCTTATCTGTATCTGATGCCATAGTTGTATACTATGTTGCCGATTCGGGTGTGGATGCAGATGCAGATGCGGATGCGGGTGCGGATGCAGATGCGTTTGGATGCGTGTATATATATAATTAATATCCAAGTATATTACCATTGTGTAAATATTATATTTAATGAATTATCATACATTTGAAATATATTGTAACATTAATAAAATGTATATTATAATATATATAAAATAATAAAATATAAATATAAATAACAACATACTAATTAAAATAATTAAATATAAATGTAAATAATTAAATTTAAATATACATAAAATAATTAAATAACAATATATATCAAATAAAATAATTAAATATACATAAAATATTAAATTTTTTTTTTTGATCGGTAATATTTGCTTTTGACTAGAGCGATAACCAGTGAGGCCACAAATTTGGGGGACCTCATCCCCATGAAACCAACACATCAGACCCGCGATCTAGAGAGCCCAGCAGGGACACTGGCCCGGGTCGTCCGGGTTCGCGAGCACACCAAGACCAGCAAGGGCCTGACAACTGGATCATGAACACCACTATCTTCAACCTCCTCCATTGCAAGTATAGTGCACTCCCTCGTCAACGATCCTTTCTGACTCCCGTGACTGCTATGCAAAGCATACGCCGAGTGCTACCTGTGAAATTCGAACCCTGAATTATGCTAGACTGTCTCGCTTGATTGCACTTCCCGTGGTTTGAACATTGAACCTCCCAGTTACTAGGGCTTGTAGCCACTGCTGCGTTGTGAGCTCATGCTCATAAAAAATTAAATATAAATATACATAAAATAATTAAATATAAATAATATACTACATAAAATAATTAAATATATATATAAATGACAACATATTAAATAAATATTGAATACTAAATAAGAAAATTGAATACACTACACTCAGCAATGTTGCGCATCCGGGAGGTATCCTTAGGGCTTCCGTGCCCGCTTCTGCCTCCCCCAGCATCCGCTCCCGCATCTAGAGCAAACCCGGCACATCGATATCTAAGGTTGTATCAGATACGTCTGTTTCCATGCAACTTTAAGTAGTAAAAGAGTAAGGGGTTGTTTACTAGTGATGGGATTGATTGCTAACATAGCCTAATCTTTTATTTCTGTGTGGTATATGTGGTGTTTTTGAAAACTTGTACTTGGCATTTACTTGGCTGGCTCAAATTTTAAAAACTAGGGACTTGGCAATAACTAGGCAGATTTTCAAATTAAAAAATATATAAAATTTTAAAATAATTATGCGAAAAACACACATATATTGAACTTTTGGATCATAATACTGATTTCCCTCATGTATAGAATAAAAATGCACATCCTAGACCAAAAAAAAGTTCAAAATTTCAATACATATGAGCTTCAAATATCAATATCAATAATAAATATTACAAAATTATAGCAACATCGTCTATAACAGGAGGCTGAGGCATAGAAAACCAAAATTATAGCAACATGATTTGATCGAAGTTTTAAAAATTTGATGAACTTTATAAATGTTTAACAGAACTGCAATGAAATTATAATGCTGCTAAAGAAGCGATAATGTACAGCCACATACACAGACCTGCGACTGGCTGTAACTCTGGCTTACTTTTCATTCTTTTGACCCTACTACCTGTCAAATAGACTTAGCACTCAGAAAAACCTGTAGAAATTTCATTCTACAGTCATAAATACTTCCATAAAATTTGAAAAAGACCTCACTAAGTTTACTTTTCACATTGGGTCAAGTTGTTTTGCCCTAGTTCTGAGTCAATGGCAATTTTACCTGTGAGATTGGTGCCTGAGTGGTAAAAACATGCAGCCAATTTCTTGATAACAGCAAGTTTTGGGTTTGAGCTGCAAGTACTAGCTGAGTTCTGCAACTACGATTTGAAGTTGAACAATCTAGCCTGTGATTGGAAGGCATTTTTGGGTTGCACGAGAAACCTTTATCTTCTCTTTATTCTTCAGTTTTGTTAGATTTACACTAATATTGCTAAATAGGGTTTAACTTGATTATGAGAGAAGAAACAAATCATTTGAGTATGCTATATTTGATAACAGATTTGAGCTTATATGAGAACAAGGCTTAGAGACTAAAAATCCCGTTGAGAGGGCATCTCCACATTCACAACAGCAGTTTAGACTATAGAGTAGTGTCACAAAATAGATAAGTTATTTAGCTGCAATGATATTTATGAAAGAATTGTTTTTAAAACTTTGATATGGCTGTTGGTATTCTTCTTCTGCTCATACTATATTTCAAACGTGGAACCGGAGCAGGTTTACAAGATTACGGCATGACATAGATCCTTCCCATCTTCAACCTTGTGCAATTTATGTGTGGATGTGATGATAGGAGATAGATCCAGCAAATTAACAACAGCATTTGAAACATATCGTTTAAATGCAAATTGCAGGATTATCCCCAGTAGTATTGGATTATCTGCTTCTGAAAGATGATAAGGATGGAAACATTGTAATTTCTTTGATGTTGGAACCACTCTCTGTTAAGAATCCAGGACATTGTTGCCATGGGATATGGTGATCTCTTATTTTTGATTTTGGGCACTAGTATTTGCAGTTTTAAACAGGTAATGGAGGGTATTTATCCAAGCCAGTGTATTACTGTGGATGATGCAATGAATCTTGGGCTTTCTTGAGGCAGAAATTTGAAGCTCTGGGTGCTTTGAATTACTTGTTGACTTTAATTGACTTAGGATTTGATTGTGATGGAAGTTTTTCACTATCTCCCTCAAAAGAGTCGACGACTTAACGAGTGAAATGAAGATAAATGTTTTAATGTGAAGACCTCCCAGAACTCTGTGGCTATGCATCCATTCCAAGTGCTAACAGAATTTCTCTTCGTACCATGCTCCTTTAGTGAAGGTGTCAAGTCAGAATAGATAAACTGTATGTCCAAGGTGGCAGTAGTGATACAGTTTTGTTTTAGTAAATTTTGAGTGGAATATGTGTTTAAAATGCTGGAATATGACTGCTTTTTTGCTTGGATGCATAATGTTGCAATTGAGGTGTTGCACATTTTCGCTAGTCAATATCAATATTTTTTTTTTTCATAATGGTTAATCATCAGATGAAAAAGACTTGTAGCATTCTTTTTGAGGTTAGATAGTCTCACCCAATTAAAGACAAACTAGGTTAAATTTTCTAATGTGCAGATGTTCCTTGAGTTTCTAAATCTTAAAAGTTTTATTTGAAATATAGAGATTGCGGAATTGTCATGTGTATTTATTTGTTGTAGTTGTTATGATTGAAAGTTGGACTGGAAACAAATCTTAATTTTTGTAAAGGTATACTTATTTTTTGATACAACTGCAAATGTCAGCTTCAAGCTTTTAAAGAATACCTTATGCATTGATGCCCATGCTTTTAGCACTATTTAACATCTATTTTCGAGATTGAAATAGGGCTTGCATTTTTGTAAACTAGTTCCACTGTTATTTTATGACAAATGTGCTAGCTGCTATCAAGTTTCACTATTTTCTGAATTGACTTGAGAGCTTTGTCTTCAAGGGAAATTATGCTACTTGCCTTCAGATTATTGTATGTTAATTCTTACCAAATATTCTTTTGAAATGTTGCAGACTATATTTAAGGCCTACAGACAGCCTTTTGCCCTTACATATTTGGGAGCATCTCTTATGGTTGTTTATCTTCCAATATCTTTGGCAAAGGACTGGATCTGCAACATAATAAAGAAGCGATGCAAGAAAAATTGCAAAGTGATAGATTCTAGTGTTGATAATTCTTGTTGTCTTAATTCCCCCTTGAAGGTCCATGCATCATGTGATGATATGGAGTCTGAAATGCAAGTCTATTTGTCAAGAAAAGACAGTAATGGTGATATTAATGTGGATGAAGAAGAAGGGAAGACCTTAATTCCAAAGCATCCGGAAGATTTGCAAGTTATGAAGCTTCAAGAAAAGCTCTCTCAAAGGGAGGTTGCAAAAATCAGCTGTTTACTCACACCAGTTTGGTTTGCTACAGAGGTGGGTTAAGATGCTAGCACGATTTGTATGATGCTCATCTATTCTCCGTCTATGGTGTGAGCTTGGAATATTTATCTTAATTCATTTGAAGATACACAATAAGAATGAACAGGAACTGCTTGCTTGCAATTACTAGTCTATTTGGTATGGAGAAGTTAATTGCAATGCAAAATATATTTGTTTCCTTGCATGGTTCAATTTTTTTCATGAACGACAACATCAAAATATATACATTTTTAGTAGTACTGCAAAGCTTATTTTTAAAAAAATTTAATTTTAACTGTCAAAATCATCCATCTTGTAAGATACTTGTATGTATGGATGTTTTCCTCAAAATTGTGAAAGAGGTGATTATACATAGAATAGACTTAAACTCAACTATCCTTTAATTGAATTAATTTTCATTTTCGTGTATCTAATTCTAATCACTATTCTACATTAGCATTTAACACATTAGCTAAGATCAAATAATGTCTGAAAATGACCATATAAATGTGCATAACATAGAAACAAGTATTATGCAACGATCCAAACTCTAATTCCCATTAATTGAATCATTAATCATTACTCTTACACCCAATTCTAAATTTCTTTCACTATCCTATATTAGACTATTGTGTTTATATTAACCTGGATCAGCAAGAGTCTAAGCATGAAAATAATCATGCAAAATATAGAAAGACTACTTTAGGAGCAACCCTTTCAATTTATGTACGAAATACATGTTTCATAAAACAAGGTGATGCAGACGGGTACTGGGGGTGTAGGATAGCCAACCAATGCAAGTGTCTTCACATGCACAGGTATCAACTTGCAACAGAAATAACTCAGAAATTTGACAGCAAATTAAAAATATTTTAATATTTCCCTACTCAAAGTTCAGAAACAGTTAACTACAGAGATTCAGAAAGTTATATCTAAGAATTTCAATTTTTTAGCCTAACTTGCAGGCACTTAGCTCATGACAGAGCATTTAGGAAACCAGAAAACAATGTCAAATTACCCGATATAGGTTGTATACCAGACTCTGAAAATCATGGAGGCCAGCATGAATGAATTTCAAAGTTTCAGCCTTTTGCACTCTGCTTCTTACAATCCCGTCTCCTTTTCTGAGACTCCTGTGCATGGTATATTCTATCCACACTCTTATACACACAGTGTACACTCTTTTTCTACAGTCTTCAGTTTAGTAGGACGATGTTTTAATATTTCTCTGCTACATTCCTTGCCGAACCACCAACAAATGCTTGTTTTCATTGAGAAAAACAGGTTGCAGCCAGCCTATGCATGAGTGAGTCAAGACTCTGGCAGATAGTGCAGTGACCAGGACAGGAAAACCGTTCTCAGGAATTAATAGTCTGGCAGAAAATGTTAACTGCTGGTCAGTAGACAGGTAAAAAATAGATGCCAGTATAGGAAACAGCCACAGGTCTAAGAATAAGTGAGAAGGTAATGCTTGTCAAAAAAATCCATGGTAACCACTAAACTCACAATAGTGTGTGTGCCACAGTAGATATGATACTGTGTCTAACAGAAATGAAGAGAAAAGAATTTCAGTTTCTTTCAACCCACATACGTCCAAGATGATATTCAGTGGTTGTTTGCAAACAAAGCCTCTAGCGTTTTGTGTTCAACTTCACTTCTGTAGACCCCACAATGGCAGTGATGCCCAGCTAACAAAAGACAACTGTATCAAGGATTGTACGGCTACCAGCAGAAAAAAATCAGCACCCAGCAGAGCGTTTCAAATACCACAGAAAGGTGTGGTGGGCCATGGCAAATTAATATGCAGCGCCCAGCAAATAGGATAAAACCCAGCCAAAGTAAAGACAAAAGATGTGGGTCCCAGCCACGATATGTGAGCAGCAGATAGATTAAGAGAATTCAGAATCTTCTAAAGATGCTGGTGGTTGAACAACAAAAGACAACTAAAGAACAAAATTAGTTAACTTATATCCATGTAAAATCAACTGAAAAAGAACACGTGTAGACAAACGTCAAGCCAGATTTTGATCCAACAATTTTTTGAGCGTGCAGGATTGCAGAGCCTGGGATGCCCCTGAATCTAAAAACTAAAAGTATCAAAGAATAATCCATCACCTATTTTGCCACTCTAGGTTAAGAAGCCTAAAATTCCCTTATATTTTTTGAAAGAATTAAACTAGAGTCCTTTTGGAACCTTTGCCTTTTAAAATATGGAAATATAACTGTTGCAAACACAAATGGCTATATCATCCAGGCAACCACAGACTGCCAGAACACTGGAAGAGCACAAAGCAACAAACAAAAGCCAACAAACAAAACAAAGAAGTAAGAACAGATGTTAAATCACCAACCCATAGCAAGAAACAAAAGGAGACAATGTAGAGTCACAATGATCAGCTATGATAAGCGACAAACCAATCACCAACTCTCCTGCAAAGACCTTAGCACCATCTAGAAAACTCTTACCAGCCACTACTGCCACAATCTCACCCTTTCATAGAGGCCGTGCTTTCTTTGCAATCATTTTACTGCTGAAATTTAACACTGTGAATCACCTCCATTCGTTTGACGGCCTGGTCCAGCTCCCCAGTTTCCAGCAATGGGAGGGTGAAAGCATCAGATCAGTGACCTCTAGCTTCCCTCAGTTGGGTGACAAGCAAATGCTTGACGACTGCCCTTTTGAGATAGGAGTCAAAGACCTCCTCTGGCTAATGATTAAAAGACTAATAATTCCTTGACAAGCATGCTAAAGAATTAAATGATACAGATAAATTCCTCATAGTAGTCAGCTATTTAAGGCATTTTTCACCTCAAGAATTGAAATTTCTTTCACAAACCCAAAAGAAGAATAGATGCCATGGTTTGGTAACAACTCATGCACTACCCAATTATGCATCTCAGGATCTGACATCATCTCCAGATTGTGTGGAAAATCATCCAAAAGGGAAACTCTCAAATGCTGTACTAGTGTCATCTATACTCTGTGGGCCAAGGACGTATTTGAGCATTTTAAGAGAATCTGCAGCCATGGATCAGAGACTGAGATTCCGCTAAAAGGACCCTAGGTTTTTTAGAGCCCTACACCTTGCCATAGGAATCTGCACGCAAAGGAAAATGAAAACGAATGCAACACCTGCGCCAGCCTAACCTGCAAATTTGAACAGGCATAGAAGAAATATCCAATTGGGTGGAAACAACACTGAAAACCTTGCCTTCAAACCACTTGAAGAGCTGTCTTTTCAAGAAGCATTATTAGAGGTATGACATCTTCAATGTGTTGCACAATGCAAAACTTCTTCAATGGAGCAAATAGAGTAATTTTGATTTTTGTTCTCTTAATAAAGAAAGCCTTGATGAATAATAAATACAGCTAATGCCATATATTAAATAGAGGAAAAATGATTTTTATTCTCTTTTTCTAAGACAACCCAAATTTTACCATTTATTTGAGAAAATAACACCAGCCCTTTAACATAACAAAAAAAACATCTGTGAGAACTCAAGGTCAACCTCAAAGAGGGGATGTAAACACCGAGAGTGCTAGTGTAAACATCATTTACATGTTAAGCTTACTTAGCCTTAGTTTTCAAAGTTGGCTGTCATGAGTTACTTTTGTAACTTGTCATTTAATATTGTGCATAGGATCAAGTTAGTTATCCTAGGTGGCATTCTAGAAGATAGATGATAGCTCATTATTTAATATTTGCCTTAGGAAACTTTCATATTGCATTAGTCATTTAGTATTTGTATCAAGGGTAGTTATAACTATCTTGTCACCTTGGCTATATGAGCAAGGCTCATTTTTACTTTGTGTCATATCAATTCAGTATCTATTGAAGCATCTCCATATCATTTTGATTGTTTGAAGTGTGTACAGCTTCATGATGGGCTCTTTATAATTTTAAGTTTTAACAAAGAAAGCTTCAAGACCGTCTTGGACCTGCTGCTCTTGCAAACCAAAGCTCAAAGTGGGCCCTGATGCACCCCACAGTGGCTAAAAGATTGGTTGCCTGATTGCGTTCTCAGGAGCACCAAATAAAAAAGATGTTTAAAAAGGATTAATAAAGGGCCAAGGCCTCATCAAGCAAGCTTTTTCATATCTGACTTGGACACTTCATTTTACTGAAACCAATGATAACAATTGTGGACTCACCTTCAATGATAAATTGTTTACTAGTACTACTGAGGATGGATGCGAACAAGAGACATTCAATGACTGTTGCCCACTCCACTTCGTTGTTCATGTTGGAGCACCGAATGGAGGATGCATCTTTCAAGAAGTAATCATTGGAATTATGGATAACCCTGCGCCAGTTAAACCCAGATTCCCTCTGGCAGTACCATCAATGTTAAGTTTACAAAAGTGCTGTGGGGTTTTCATCCAATATGATCTTTTTATTACACAAGGGTACCATATCATTTTTCGCCTTACATTTAACTCATTAGAAAGGTGCTAAACTAATTAAGCCATGTCTTCTTGGCCTCGTCACTTTTTGGCCTTTCTTCCTTGATCTCCTCCTTTTGTGGGCATCAGTTACTTCAAAGTTTTTACAACTACCTAACTAACTGCTCCAAAATCTTGTCAGCTATTCCCAACTTAAACAATTATGAAAATTGTCTTTGTGACATCACTCAACTTCAGCACATCTGCTTCACCCTTCAAATGTTGGGGGTTTTGCTTCCCATTGTCTAGTTGTACTTTTCTTCTTAACTCTTTCCAAGAGTATTATTCAACCTTACTGTTCTGTTTATGTTGGATCGCAAGTGATGCTGCATCTGAATCCATTTATCAATGTAATTAATATAATGAATCTGCTGAGCAACTGATTGCAGAGTTGCACACCTTAAATATTGGTATTTTGAGCCTCTTGTACTGGTTTTCCGGAAGGGGGCTTGACCTCCAAAAATTCGTATTTTAAAGAATATTGTTTTAAATCTAATTTCTTATTCCATTCCTTTGTTATTAATGCCTGTAACCGTTAAACTGCTTGCTATCCTTTTCTGGAATTCTGCCTATGCCTCCTAAATCTGATTTACCATTCTCTCTCCATTATTCCTTTCTCTTATGTTGGTTTCTCTAGTAATTGTCACTATTATGAAATCCAGTACGCAATTATTCTTTGATATATGGCATATGCCTTATAAATCTGATTTACCTTTCTTGCTCCATTATTCCTTTCTCTAGGGATTGACGCTATAATGAAATCCACTATGCATCTTTTGATTCTTTTCTCTGATATATGGTTATAAGAACCTTTGTTTGCTATGTCTTTTTTTAAGTCCTTGCACATTGCTTGCTTGGTAAAAGTAGGTGAGGTGTATGGGCTGATTTAATGCACTGCAGGTTTTGCTTGGACCACATTCATGAGATTTTTAAACACGGATCTGATTTGATTGCACCTTATAACTGTTGTACCACAATCTTGTCACATGTGCTCTATCATTGTGGGTACTTTATTTCCAGTGGGGGATATGAAGCTGGGTTATCCTTTTACAAGTGTTCATGAAAAAACATATCACCATGACTTATGTTACAATTAACATCGTGTATTTTCTTAGGGATGCTATATTAAGTTACTTGACAAGGTCATTGTTGTGACCTAATCACACATCGCCCATCAGGGATGGGACCCCCTATCTTTTCGCTCGTTTGGCCCCTTTTTGGTTCCTGTCTCGGTAGCTTTGGCTCTAGTCCCTTATATTCTCTCTTTGTTTCAAGTTGAGAAGTGGCAAGTTTTGACTTAGTTTTGAGTTAAATTTGCTCCCCTATCCTTCGAGGCTATGATTTTGACATATTTCCTAATTCTATGCTTTAAAGTCAAGTCCTTAGGGTGAGGACAAGAAAATTTTTATATCTTTGCAGCGCTCTCATTTTGTTTTATTGATAAACAAGGAGATAAATTATGGCGAGTAATTCAAGAAGGGGACTATCAATGTGTCTAAGTAAGTGAAAAGGGGTGAAAAGGGCATCCAAAGATGAACATGAAAATCACTAAGCATTCAAGGAAGAGGGCATGGTGAAACAATCGCGGGTACAAAATAAAAAATTAATAATAAACTAGGTTGGTCAAGCATTGATCCAATTAAAAGGTGAACTATTGATCAAACCTGGCACCAAAGGGTCTGAAAGTATAAAATACATCTGCAGGCCCACCCAAGACGCGCTGGCACGCAACTATAGCATGCTCATGGAATGATAAAATATATATATATTCTACCATTGAAACACACTCAGACCAGAACAATAAAGGAATTTTCAAAGACCATGGATTCTCATTCGCACCTAGAACAATAAAGGAAGTTGAGGAAAGTTCAAAAGAGAAAAATCTGCAAGTAGACTTTATTCACGCTCAAAGCATAACTTTGGAAATGTCAGGAAATAATGAAAGGAAGGAGTGGTCCAACAGGAGTATCCGTATGCGCCCAACGCAGAATCTACTATGCTACTGGAAAGTGTTTGAATTCAAATATCTGCTAACATCACCAAATCTCACTCCAACACAAAATCATGAAGGTAAAGGGCCCATGGAAGAGACTTCCTCAAGAAGTGCTCGAGTAAAAGAGAATCACCCTCACCATAGGGATATGCGTGCCCACAATGCGAAGATAAGGAATCAAAAATGACACAGGGAGCATGGTTTCACACCCAGTATTTTCTTCATATCCTGGGATGATGGAATGTTTAAAAATAAGCCACAAGTCACTAGCCAGTGCATAGTGATGGAGCCTTGCGAAAGAGAACATTCTTTGTGGAACTCTATAGGCTCTGGTAGTACAAAGCAACCACATGAAGTCATAGAATGTGCGATCCCCACCTGCGCAAGTAATGTATTTGTCTCAGAATCCCTTTCGTAGTTGTCATCCATCTTGAGCACGTATAAAAGACCATGAAGCCGAATCCTCCATAGTTCTGAATGAACACTCACAAATGCTCAAACACGAGAAATCCTGAAGAATATGTCGATTCATGTCTCCTGGCATCAAAACACGAAGGCCAATGAATTTTTTCAGATGTCCCTCACTAAAGGAAGTGTCCAAAGGCCTAAGATTTCATCTGCATTCGCATGGAGCACCCATCCGCAAGACAAGATTTGAAATGATTAGGATCCTTCAATGAAGAAAATAACAGCAGGAAGCCGTCGCTTCACCTCTACCGTGGCCTTGGGAGTCTATTCATAGCACGGGATGTATTCCGAACAAGGATGATCCTTCACTTATCTCATAAAAGATGGCGCGTATTTGCGATTGTTGAGGAATGAGAAATAGATGGTAACTCTCGTGAATGCACTCATGATGCACCCATGCGCTATCTTTGCCAAGACAAGGAATTTGTAAAAGAGAGGTGGCCCGTCAGTGTACTCCCAGCGTACTACTCCAGTCATGGAAAAGAGCCCATGAAACATCTGAGAAATCGCGCCCCCGTGAAATTTTGCAAATAAAAGTCCACTAGTAAGCTCTCAATGCTCTTGGGGTGCGGCTAAGAATGAAGAAATCAGAGAATGAGTTCACAATCACGAGATGAATTGAGGAAATGGAAATATCTGTGCACAAGTGCTTCTTTGAGCGCAAAATCCAGGCAATGATGGAATCCCCGACCGGTGACCAAATACTTCATTCTACCAAGTCAGGGAATCAAGGAAGTGAAGGAAAATCCTTAGCATGTGCCAAATCCCGCTCCATCGCAAGTTAGAGCGCAAGTCAACCAATGTGAAGGAATTTCCAAAATAAAAAAATCCTCTACTACCCCAAAATGCCGCCCGTGAAAGCTGGAGTGCATTTCAACGGATGCCAAGGAAAGTCAAACCAGCGCAAAATCCGCCATACGCTGCAAATCCCGCTCAAGCATGAAAGATGGTGCAAAATGATAAAAATGGAGGAATCCCCGCCAAGAAAAAAAATCCGCGAGGGCACCAAAATCACACTCCATTGCAATAAGAAGCGCAAGTCAATTCAATCAAAGGAAATTTCAAAGTTTAAAAAATCCACGACTACCTCCAAATCCCGCCCTAACATAAAAGATGGCACATTTCTGTGGAAGTCGGGGAAAGTTTAGGAAAGAAGAAAATCCACGAGGAGACAAGTCACGCCCGCGCATAATAAGGAGCGCAATTTCGTGCTTGTCAAGGAATGTGTAAACAAATGAAAATCCTTCACATCCCTCCCAATGTGCCCAAGCGCAATTTTCATATATCCATGAACATTAGAAATGAAGTATCCACTGTGGTGAAACAAAGCATGCCCATCATATTTTCTTATTGGTCATGGAATTGATGCAAATGGAAAGGGTTCGGCTAGGAATCTTACATGCGCCCAGAGCGGGTTTTCACACATGTCAAGGAATATTAACAAAGGAAAGAACCCATCAATGATGTTCAAATGCGCTCTATAATGTTAAGTCATACGAAAGTCAAAGAGTTAATAACGAAAAAGTTAGGATTCTCCTAAGTTTACCGAACATAATGGGATATTTCCAAAGTTAAAATTCATGTTTAAAGTGCACTCGCCAAAAGATTAAAAGAGGTTGATAAGGTTGGCCGAATATTGAGAGACCAAGGAATATTGTGGAGATGTAATTCAAAGATATCAAATCCCTTGATTGGTAGCTATTGGAAAACATTACGATGGAAGAATTGTAAGTTCGAATAGAAATTTCAAGTTGAAAGGGGAATTGAAATAAATCAATTTTGGAGGGAGAAATTGAGATTAATTAAATATTAAATTGTAAATTTAATATCTAATTAATAAAGTTTTGGAGAAAGACAAATGCTAAAGGAGAAGAAAAGAGAGATTCAAGTCGAATTTTGGAAAGTAATAAATCATTTTATGAAAAACTCCAAAATTTCGGAAGAAAAAATGGAAATTTTTGAAAATCTTGGAAATTGGAAAATTCCAAAAAATTACAAATTGGAAAATCGTGGAAAATTTCTCGAAGTCATGGAAAATTTCAAAGAAGTTGAAAATCTTGAAAAAATGGAGCAAATTGGATTCCTTGGGGTTATTTTGGAAAATCATTGTATTTAATTGCTCGAGCGTTCAAAATTTCAACCCATTCGAACATACACACCCATGAACAAAATCATGGATGAGGATATAAATGCTTGAAATGGCATTTTCTTTTTTTTGAGAATTTTGGAAATACAAAGAAAAGTGCAAAGTTTGCAACAATTTTCAGAGAGAAAATATTGGAGACAGAAAATTTCTTTCCAGACGAATGAATTTGCGAAGAATTTAAAAAAATCAGAAAGAAGGCGAAAATTTTGGAGAAACTTTCTAGAAAGAGGGCCTAAAACTTTAAGAAGGAAGAAGTGCATTTACAGTGAGATGGAAAAGTCAGAGGGAGAAATTTGGATGAGAAGTAATTTCGAATCAAATTGAAAATGAGAAAGTTTGGGTTTTCTAAGAGAGAATATATAAGACGTTTTTATGTTGTAGTTTGAATTTCTCGCACAATTCTTATGTCGTTTTCTTTGTTCTGCAGGAAGAAGAATTCCAGTCCCGGATATTTGGGGAATGTCTATTTGGGGAAGACACTCATGTTCAAGAATTCCAGTTCCGATGTTGAGGACATCCAATTTCTAAGTGATCCAGTTCGAGATATTCGACATTCAAGATTTAAAAGATCAAAATTCAATCTTGAAATCTGAGAGCATGGAAAAGGGAAGTTTTATGTGAAGAAACTCCGTAATGACATAATCATCAACGGAGGATTCCAATCCATAAATTTCCGAGCAAGTACATGGAAGGATGGAAATGTTCAAGTGGAGATAATTTCAGAAGTAATCAAAGTTGGATTTGGATTACAAAATGATACAGTGCTAACATGGTGCCTAGTTGTCTCCACTAGCTAGTCAAAGATCTTCAAGTCAAAGTCAATGCATTTAAAGAAGGATATCAAGAATAATCCATTCAAGGAAAACAATGCATTGAATTCTTAGTGGTTATTTATTGCACCCCTCTCCTTCTGAGCATGCATGCATAATGGGTACTTATCGCCCACTATGGTAGTGGATTCCTTTTGCATTAAGGTAGATTCCTTCTTCTTTGCCCTAACCCTAATTAGGGGTGAGGTGGCACGATCTGGGCCATCGGTTATTGTTTGATCCAGGCCACTCATTGTATTCGAGGACCTATATAAAGGCCTCACTTCTCATTTGTAAGGAGTGGAATTTTGAGATTGTTGCTAAAGAGCTACTGAGACAATAAAGTTTTCATTGTTGGTTTCATGGTGAATACTTGATGTGTTTTAGTGCTTGCTTGGTTTCATAATTCCCTCTTTTAGTTTAAGATTGGTTGGATAATGTTGGATGAAGTGTTGTGATTGCAATGATAAATATGATGGTGTTTTGATGAGTTCCTTTGGTTCATACTTTTGACGTTTTACTGATTGTAAATCGTTGTGCAAAGCTAGCCTGAACCTCATTCATGCATATGCTTAACTTCTATCATTTGCGTACATTGTTCTTCAAGATGGTGTCTGTGGTGGTATGAAAATCCTCTGCATAAACCTTGAAGATTGCATCGGTTCTCGTGTAGTTGTAGTATAACTTGGTGAAGCGAAACCTAGTTATTCGGAATTTGTCCACCGAAGTATTGACTATTGCTATCATTGCCCTTAGGAGTAGATTAAAACTTCTGAACCCTACTTCCTTTTGCTTTCCGCATATTCTGAAAATTCCCAAAAAAGTGTTTCATTGCAAATCTTTCAAGACTGAAAACGTAAGGCCCCTTGTGATATTCAGGAAATCACATTTACCACCGAGCTTATCCATGGTCAAGACCTGACATGAAAGGAACCTTGGAGTGACCTATATGATCTTCTCGCAATCTTAGCATATACGAAACTTTGATCAAGAGAGGATAAGATACCTCGGTGTTTTGTTCTACTGTTTGGTGGGTCATAAAACGCACATCAACAGTCATCATGTCCTCTTACTTAGCTGCTATCATCTCTCATGCATTTGTCTTGTCTTCACTCTGAAAATTCACTAATTTCTTGTACACTGCACTTGTCTGTTCTTGGGCACACGATTTTCAATTTCATCTTATACTTTGGTTAGACCCTTAATAAACCATCTTTCTCTCAACCTATCCGCAATATGGAGATTGATTTCTTGAACTTCCTATTACATTTGTGTAGAGTCATTAATCCATTGTTTCATCGTGCAACAACTTAATCCTTTTCAAAGGCTCTCTTGAGCGTTTTGCAGGATTTCATTTGTCTTGTTTCGCTCCCCAGACCTCAAACCAGTGAGCCATTATGCTTCTCAAAGTTGTTGGATAGGATTTGTTTATAACTTAGATTGTAACATGTTTTACAATGACATAAAAGATCTTGATTGCTTTCTTCTGTGAAATTTTATGGTTTTCAGCTTTGATGTTTGTTGATGGTGGTCTTTATGGCTGGTGCAGGGCACCTCCCATTTTGATGTTTTAGCATGTTTTTGGGTTGGATTAGGTGTTGTTGTGTGGTTTGTCATAGGATCCAATAGGTTGGACACAATGTTGTTTAACTTCATGATTGTAAGAGCCAATAGTGCTCATTAGGTGATTTAGGGTCATTTTGGCCTAAATTAGTGAAAGTTGCTATTTTGATGTAATTTGGGTTTAATGGGTGTTTTAGGACCCTGCATATCCTACCTAGGGTCATGAAAGTCAAACTCACCCATCAAGTTGACAAAAAGAGTCAAAATGCTCAAAAAGCAAAAAGTTGCTCGAGCAACTTTTGCAAGAAATGGACAAAATGAAATTAGAGCAGTTGTAGTTGCCCATGCGCAGTATATGAGCATGGATTCGATGATTTGAGATGGTTAATGAAATTTTGGATTGCAACATTTGTTTTTGGTACTTTTGTACGGATGACTGTAACTGCATTCTTGTAATCTGCATAGTTTTCTTGCTACTGTACGACTGTGTACGGATTGGCATAGAAGATCGGACCCCATGGGGGTGTAGTGATTTCAATTAGCTTTCATATGCAATAGATAGTTTGCTTTCAAGTTCATCTAGTGTAAAGTTAGAGTGTTTTGTAAGTCACTGGTCTGCAGGTGACCTCCCAGTGTTGCAGAGTTAGAAATGGCTCTAACCTAAGAACCCACCGGTGGAATTGACTGAAATCATGGGGGAAGTGGGGTTAGAGTTTGTAGATAGGGTTTTTGTTTCCATTTTTGTAGTTGCAATGGATTTCCTAGACCAAATGGGGAGCCCTATGGCTAACTGTTGAAGACAGGTGAGCCAGGACAGGGTGAAGAAGGATTTGGTTCGAGCACCCATGAACTTTGAGAAAAGACTTAGTGGCATTTTCAGATGCCCTAGATAGTCTCCTAAAAGGATTCAAAGGTGGAAGGAGGTGAATCGAAGTTTGGAGACCAATTTGATAATTGTTTATGCTGACTGGTCTAGAGGCCTAAATAATAGGCTAAAAACTAGGGCTTGGTGGAAACTAGGGTTATGGGTGCATCCAGAAGTCAAGACTTTGGATTCTGATAGTGTTCATAGATACCTTGAAGATTTTCAAGGTCTTTTGTGGAGTCATTTGGAGAATTTGGGAGCAATAGGCCAAAAACAGTGAATTTAGAGCTACTAGGAATTAGGCAATTAGGCCTCCTAGTGAAATTGAGACCAATCGGATTGGTAATGTATCTAGAAGTGTGGGAAAGGGTTCAGAATGACCTTTGATGGGCCAAGAAGATAGATAAGAGTCTAAATGATTGTATGGGAAGATCCTAAGCAGGGGTTTGGGATTCTAGGAGGAAATCTAGTGAAGAAGACTAGGCATTTGGGGAACTAGTTGGACTAGTTAAGCCTAGAAACTTTGGAATCTTCCAAAGATCAACTATACCTTGGAGGAGAATTTGATAGTGAGGGTCTTGGAGATCCTGATTGGAGGAGAATCCAAAAAGAGGTAACCATTGGATGGTTAGGATAGGGAAAGAAGCATTTTGAGTGAAGAAAACACTAGAGTACCAAACCCTCTGCATCAATGGCACCTCCCCTGTTTTAGTGAATGGCCTTGCCTAACCTTCCTTTTTTGTTTTAGTCTACAGACTGTGTCCTTTGGCAATATTGGGTGGTTTGTATTTGTTTTAGTTCATAATTACTACTGTCAATGCATATCCTAATCTGCAAACATCCAAGCAAAAGGGTTTGGTTTCTGACCTAAAGTCGTTACTTGGTTTCTGTCTTCTTCAGTCTATAATCTATTTACTTTACTGTCAAGTCTGCACTTATCTTCAATGTACCTTCGACAATACTCCTATTCTCAGGACAATTGCCTTTGCTTTCCACATTCTTAGCTTCTTAGATTGTAACATATTTTACAATGACATGAATAATCTTGATTGTTTTCTTCTGTGCAATTTTATGCCTTTAGCTTGATGGCATTGGTGGTGGCCTCTGTGGCACCCCTGGTTTTACTGAATGGACCTGCCTAACCTTCCTTTCTTGTTTTAGCCTACAAGCTGTGTGTCTTTGATGGTATTGGATGGTTTGTGTTTGTTTTAGTCCCTAGTTACCATTGTCAACATATAACCTAATCTGCAAACTTCCAAGCAAAAGTGTGTGGCTTCTGACCCAAAGTCATTACTTTGTACCTTTCTTCTTCAGTCAATCATCTCTTAACTTCCCCATCAAGTCTGCCCTTATCTTCAATGTCTGGCTGTTATCCGTCAAGAAAACTCGTGTTCTCAGGACGATCACCTTTTCTTTCCACATTCTTCTTCCCATCAATGTGGTTTTCCTCAACAAATTTGTTATTCTGGTCAACTATATTGTGCCATCAACTGTGGGCTCTTGAACAACCATGTGTAGTTTGTCTCATATTCTCTGTGTCCTTTTGAAGTTCTGCCCATTCCTCTCCTGTTATCTTCAACTAAGTTGCCGGTTCGGATTTCGGTACGGATGCGGGTTCGAGATTCGGGTTCGAAATTCGTCCAAATTTTTTTGGGGTTGGGTTGGGTTCGGATTCGTTTTGGGTTCGTCCTGACAAGAATATATATAATTTTAAAAATATATATATGTATATATATGCAGCAGCAAATAAGTTCATACACCACTATGCTAATATTAAAGCAACATAGCAAAATACACTACCACATATATTAACGTTTTAGTCCAAATGACATAACAAAATGCCAAAATACACCACCAGATCAATATTTCGGTTCAACATATCCAGTACAACGTGTTCAACTAACTTATTATATTATACTATATTCAATTTAATGTTAACTATACATATATATTAATACATAAATTTAATTTATTTTAATTAAAGACTATATGGAGTAAATTAATTTGACAACTTCGTTTAAAAATTAAGACATTAATATAAAGACAACAAAAACACACTAATTAATTTTATAATTAAACACACTAAACTTAGCTATAACAATCTAGGCAATACGACCAATTACATTCTACATGCCAATTTACATATTGAAAATCTTCAAATCTGCCCGCAACTCAAAACTAAAAGCCAAGAAAAATGGCGCAAAAAGACCGTGAAAGCAAACACAGTTTAAAGAGAATTGGAATCCACCAAAATAACGCAGGAACCCAGCAATCCATGCGCATGGGGTAGTAGGAAGGTCTGAGTTTTCTTTTAACATTAAGACCACCAAACCATATACCAAATCATGGCACACCCAAGGCAGAATGATAGTAGATAAAACAAGGCATGTTAAGAGGGTTTGAACCAATGTATGCGGCAACTTTTGAGTGAATTCGCACCGTACCAGAATTTGGTGTGAATTGACTTTCGAATTCTGCCTGGTCTGAGCAAATGTGGTAACTTAGATCTTCAACTATTGTCATTCCTAATGTTGTAAATTTTTTAACTCCTATTTTCATTTTGAACACTATTTTGGTCATTGGTTCTCTTGTCCTTTTATAAATAAACTTATGCTATTTCTTTTAGCTATCCCCACAGAACTGTAGAGAATGCACATCTTTTCCAGACTCCTGCAGACAATGAGAGTGAAGGCAATTGTTATATATTCTGAATTTGAGTTTATAGATCCATTGACTGTGTTGGTCCTTTCTCTTCTCTGTCTTCTTATTCTCCTTCTGCATTCCCTCTCCACCTCCTCCTGGCAGTCCCTGGGACATCTGCATCCCATGCTTATCGAGAGGAGTCAGTGTATCCTTAGCCTTTCGGGTGGATTTGCTTGCCATGGTGTCCTGGACCTTCCTAGAGACTCTTGTCATTTCTTTGTCTTTGTTTTCATTGCTTTAAATCAGACTATTGCCCTGTGATCTTTTATTTCTTCTGGCCTTTTTTCCTTTTTTTGAATTATCTTCACTGACATTGGTATCTACATTGATCAACCATTTAGATATAGAATCGCTTTGGATTTGATGGAGATTGAGTTTGCTGGTTCACACAGACAATAGATAGATTCAGTATGACAACAGAGCAAAAAATAAAGGTCCAAAACTTGAAAATGAACAATATGAATATATAGTTTACACAAACACATTATAGTAGTGCTACATTTACATCACATAGAAAACAGAAATGGAGAAATGAATAACCTTTTCCATCATCAATGACAGTGATATCAAACCTAATTATGTTGTGGAAATCCATACCAAAGGCCATGTCCCGATTATATATATACTCGTCTGTGTGACTACATACAACAGTTAGGAACAACTACCTTTAGGAGCTGTTACACGCTACTAAAAATTAAAACAGCTCATACTTGAAGTACATTGACTTCTTGACACATCATTAAGTTTCGATTCTTTATTCATTTTATCTTTCTCTGAAGTGCATACCAACATTTGCTCTCTATATGATAATAGTATATGGGTTCTGACGTGTTTTTATTTGTTTCAGTATTTTTCTAATGCAGCTTTGGCAAGAACGAGTGTGGCAAGTACAACTGTATTATCTTCAACGTCAGGACTATTTACCCTATTCTTTGGAGCACTGTTTGGACTAGATTCTCTCAACGTTGCTAAAGTGGTTGCAGTATTTGTAAGCATGGCTGGAGTAGTGATGACTACTCTTGGGAAGACATGGGCTGCAGATGATGCCATTCAGAATACTTCCGTGTAATTCTTT
Organism: Thuja plicata; assembly: GCA_018584345.1. Lineage (NCBI taxonomy): Eukaryota > Viridiplantae > Streptophyta > Pinopsida > Cupressales > Cupressaceae > Thuja > Thuja plicata. The sequence goes on from MU224516.1 coordinate 3,040,321, forward strand.
TCTATTCTTTTGTCTTTTATTTTTCAGATAAAATCATTTTCCAATCTACATATTTTTTGTAACAATATTGTGTTATTTTGTATTAAATGGCGAAACGTATGGAATTCTTCGATTATGTATAAAATATAAATCTGTTTTTGCTATGTAAGGATGTTATTAATCAAATATTTATAATGGAGACTGCAACATTGCTTAGTTGCATATTCAAACCTTCATTTTTGTTTTTCTGGGCATGCTGAAGTGGCTGTTATGAAGTCATAGACAACCTTGCATACAGATATAATTATTAGACTAATATTTGTTTGATTGCTTTCTTTGCATGTTAATGAACAGAAATGGTGGACACTCAATTGTGGGAGACGTGTTTGGGCTGCTTTCGGCAGCTTGTTATGGCCTATTCACTGGTAGAGCTACCTTTCTATTCCCATCATTTCCTCAGAATTCCTCTCCCTGGTGTCATATGTAGAGAGAGATCAGATGTTTTCTACCTGTATTGTAATGATTATTTGTCAATAGTTAGGATTCAAATTTCATGTAATGACCTCGGCTTGGTTTTCTTGCTACACAGTACTGCTTAAGAAACTTGCAGGTTCTGAAGGTGAAAGGGCTGATGTGCAAAAGATATTTGGTTATATTGGACTATTTACTCTGTTAACTCTGTGGTGGCCAGGTAGACACTTAAGTTTTTGTGAGAAATTATTTGATTGCAGTCTGCTTCATGGCCTTAAGGTTTTCAGCCTTCACTTGTTGAGAAGTGTAGAATAATGCTCTGGAAACATTTGGAACAAGTTGTTTTCCTCTATTTTGTTAGTTTTCAAATTTATTATAGTCATTGCTCAACTTTAATTAATCATTTTTTCTCTTAAGCGACATTGCTAAACTTGTGACTTCGTGATGATAAGAATTATTAGAGTCCACAAGACTGTTTAATTAATGGCGAAAAACAAACTGTGTATAAAATCTCAAGTATCTTTAATGCATTCCTTTTGGTACCTGTGGGCCACTCATTCTCCACCAATTGTAAGCACAAACATCCCCATAATCAATGCAGATTCACCAAATTGATGTATTGTGAAGGATGGTCTTTCCACAATGTATTTATCTTAAAAGAGGCAAGCAAGATAATTTATAAATGATCCTTAACAGGTCAATACATACCAGAAGAATCGAACAAAGAATGCACTTCATATAAGGCAGTAATTACAAGAATAAGACCAATCATGAGCTATAATTGTATATGGATGTGATTGTGCACCTCTATAATTGTTTGGTCCATCTTCAACAAGACTCGGATTTAGTAGATTTTCAATTGAATCTGGGTGCCTCAATCAGAATTTCCATTAATAGAATTTAATTGAAGTTCATTGAATGCTGCTGATAGTCACACTTAGTTTTATCGCTTCATCTTTTGTTTTAATGCATTGATACTTACATTATAGAAGCACTATACAGAAAATTAATTTTATCTTCAAAGCATAGGCATTACTATCTACTTTTAGTATTTACCATTTCATATAGAAGATTTTCTATTTGTAGTTGCTCTACTTGGCACTGATTGCTGTCAAATCATGCCCTCTAATGCTTTCTAATTTGTAATTTCCCAAGATGATCATTGCAATGAAATTAATTATCCATACTTACATTATCTTGCAGTATGGCCTTTAGCCGCTATTGGCATTGAACCAAAATTTAGCATTCCTAAATCTGCCAAACTGGATGAAGTTGTGCTAGCAAATGGATTCATTGGAAGTGTCCTATCGGATTACTTTTGGTATGCAGCTTATAAAGTAATGTTTATTTCGATACATTAAGTTTGGCCTCTGATACAAGAACTAAGTTGGAATCATATTTTCACTGATAATTGTAGGGCACTATCTGTGGTATGGACAACACCTCTAGTTGCAACTCTTGGGATGTCCCTCACCATTCCTCTTGCCATGACAGCTGACATGGTGATTCATAGGCGGCACTATTCGGCAATCTATATGCTTGGTTCAGCTCAGGTATATTACTATATCATATTTTCTCATCGACTCTTTTGTAAGTATATGGACTTTGTGCTTGAACATGTTCCCTGATAAAGTCTAATCTTGTCTGAAATTTCTTTGGATCATTTACAGGTATTTGCAGGATTTGTGATTGCAAACCTTTCAGATAAATGCTCACGGAAAATGGGTTTGTGATATTATAATGCATTGAGTATTACTTGTATTCTTATCAAGAAACAAAATATTTTTTCCCTCCTATATCAAAGTTTGTAAAATATCAATTTGGACAAAGTGCAACTCCCAGATTAAATTCTTTTACACGTCATGCACTCATCTTTTTGTTCGTGGCAAGATGGTGACTTGTTTGGAATGAAACGAGCTTAAAAAATCATTTCTATGTTGCCGTGTTGCTGCTAAATGATGTAAGAGTATGTATAAATATCACCACCTCCAGGAAAAGTATGTGCCTGAAAGTTTTGCAAATCACTCTTTCAACACCGAGTCATTGAACTAGCATGGATTTTGGTATGATCATAACGACACTCATGACGTTTCGTGCAACACAATAAAAGTGCCAAAGGCTCTTCTTTGGTTTGGAGTTCATGCTGTGAACTCTGTTCTTGTTTCCCAACGAAAATATTGTGAATGAAATATTCTGGATGTGGACAATATTCCTACAAGAAATTTCATTTATGTTGGAGTCATCCAAGTTGAAATAATAAAATTCATCAATTTAAATTTGAGAGCCATTTGAAGGTTGGATTATTAATATTTGATAATAAATATAATATCATTGATATCATTTAACAAAAGACAAGCTATTTGTGATGTCTTATTTATTGAAAATCAGTTTTTATTTAATTATTTGGTTCTATTCCCATAGAAAAGATAATTTAAGAAAGCAGCTCTTCAATTAAAAACAAGCGCTACGTAGCGGTAATTAGTATGGCAACAATATTGCCTAGTTGATAAATGAGTTGTGGAATACCAATTTTAGGATAGGCCGGATAGTAGTTTGAGGTAATAGATTATAGCTATGTAGTGCCAAGTATTCACATTTGCAGTATTGTATAAAAGTATTTAAAAAATAAATAAATTAATGAATTAAAGTTGTTATAGTGACCTTGATTTAGAAGTTTGATTGATAGTTGAAGTTAAGGTTGTTCATTAGAATAAATATTTATTAAATATTGATGAGGGAATGATATGTTAATAAAGAGCCTTTGTAATTTGATTGATTGATTTTGAGTTTCATAAGGACAACTAAAACAATTCTTAAATTTTTATTGCAATGAACAAATTCAACTTCAAAGTTGTCAAATCTAAATTCAGCAAGTTAATAAAAGTGATACATTTAACATGTAAAATATAGTGAATTTAAACATGTAGGGGCGAGTACTTTTTTAGTACTATAATTAGTATTGAAGCTTCTGTTTATGTAGATAGAAGATAAAGGGAACATTTGTTGACATTTGCTAATAAATATCTCAATTTCAATTTAAAAATTTGATATAAATAGATGTTTTAATTCAGAATAACATAAATAAATTATTTATATTAAAATTATTCTATACATTTTTCACAGTACAGTACATTATATATGATTGTATTTTTTAAGAAGATTATATATAGACTTGTAAATCTAATTTGTTGAGTCCTAATTTTGACTTTAGTCCTAATTCTAAATCAAACTATAGCGCTAGTTTTGATCTTAATTCTAACTTCAACTTTTATCTTAATTATAACTCTAATCTATATTGTAACTCTAATTTTAATTATAATCTCAATTTTTTTTATAGGCAAAAGGTAGCCAATAAATCCAATGTATTATATATTAAATATAGAGCTTTTACATATCAGGGGAGAATAATGATTCAAAAAAAATCCTTGAAAGCAAATTGCTACTATCTTCATCATATTTGTTCTTACTATCACTACCTTAATCTCCAGTATGTTACTACTATTGTATATCTTCTATGCAGAAGTGGCATGTGTACAGCCCTTCAAGCCCTTATTCTATATCTATGACAAAACAATTCTGAAGTCAAAAAGGAGAATCCATTACAACAGCTCAATAACCCCAGTGCATACTGCCTGAGCTCCAAACACAAAATGGAACATTGCTATAAAAACTATTTCATCATTCCCATACCTACATAGCACAACAAAAACAAATAAATTTATGGTGCTTGCCAGATATCGGCCGAGCTTTGAATTCACAACCTTGTTTGTAGCTAGTACGGTTTTCATATTCCTCAGACGAACCCGACGAGTCCTCATTCACCAGGGCCTATTTGCCACTTCCATTGTCCAGGGTCCTCTTCCTCCTCACTGCCCAACTCCATTTCTGAGCCCTCTTTGTCAAACCATTCATCCCACTCTTCTTCCAGCCCTAGCATCAACTTCAGAAAGGATCTGAGTAATGTATGATATGATACCTAGCCACCTCGTGATCGCACCTCCAAACCACGTAAAAGTCTTTTGGGAGTGGAATACCCAAATTTTCATCGACGTTTTCTAGAACATCATCCAATTCTCCCAAAAGACTGCAAAAACCATAGTGACACCTCCAAGTTTACTCAAAATCGGCGATCAGCCCACAAGAACTATGTCCTCAGGACCATCTTGATGGCATGCAAAATTCAGCGGTGGCTTGTCTCAAAAATGTGTCTCAACTTATTATCTGAGCACTCCCTCAAGAAGGCCATTTGTTGCCTTCAACCAAGAAGCCTTACTGGCATGTCCATCGCTGCCAACACTGCCAACACTAACCCACCCAGAATAGAGGCAGTTAGCAGTTCTTTTAAGTGTAAATAAATTCAGAAAGGGAAACTCCTCCCTTTATTCTCAAAAAACTCTCCTGGGAATTATTACTTCATCACCCCAGCAATTAAGGTGTACTACCTATACTTGTCATGATCTAATTTCGCTAGTGTCAGGCCACCTGATCTATCCTCTGAGTGTACTTTCCTAATTCCCAATTGATTTTAACAGATGTTAAATCGCCCAGAAAATCTCTCAAACACGAGGGTAAGGATTAGGAAGTGCTCAGCGCAACGGTCATCAATCACACCCAAATATAACATTCTCCATCCAAAGGTATAAATACTACAGCCTTTGCAATCATTATATCCCACGTCACACACAAGGAAATTAAAACTTACAGTGGTTACCAGTTTTTTCAACACCATTCTCTTACGTCCACATCATTGCCCTCCCTGTAAACATGGGTGATTCGGAAGTACGCATATTTTCCAATCAGCTCCCAAATAGTGTCAACACATTTCTGGAATTTCTGGTTAGGGGTCGATCTTTGTCGAATGGCATCGACACTCAACGACAAATCGCCTTCAAGGTGCAATTCGTCTACTTTCAATTCCGGACCTAACTTCACCCCAATTGAAGCAGCTCTGAACTCCACATCATTATTTGTTGTTATCCCTAATGGAATCGATTTCAGTCCTAGGACATCTCCCAAGTGATTTTGGGCAACACACCTAGCGCCACTCAATTCTAGGTTTCTTTTAGCAGCACTATCAAAATTGATCTTAGTCTAATTGTAGTTATCTGTTATTTGATGAAAGATTATCCTTTTGAACTCCATTAACAAGGGAATTGTAATCTCAATCTTAATTATAACTTTAAGTTTAATTAATTCTAATACTAACTTTAGTCTAACCTTAATCTAAACCATACTTATAACTTTAATTTACCCATTTCTTAAAACTAGCTCTAATTTTAATTTTAATTCTAATAATAACACTAATCCTAATAATCATTCTTACTTTAAGCTTGCTTTGACCTTGATTCTAAACTTAATTTAATCCTAATTCTAAACTTAATTTAATCCTGATTCTAAGCTTAACCCTAATTTTGTAGAAAAAAAAAGCCAAAAAAAAGCACAAGAAAACAAGATATTTATGGGTTTCATTTGCATCCCTAAAAAAGTCATCTCAATGTTTATTAGATTTTGCATGCAATGGAAGAATTTTACAAAAATTAAATTAGAACATCCATGGTGCTTGTTTATAAACTAACTAAATTTAGCTATTTTTTTACATTATTTTGCATATAGTGTCAAAATTGGGAAAATGAGATATCTTGAAAAGATGATTTCAATCACTTTCCAATGGTGGCGGTCTCATCTTCAAATTTACCTCCAAATTTTGTTAAAACTTTGTCAAAGTTAGATCTCCAATGTTTGCTTCCAAGCTTCATTTCTTTTCACCAAAATCTCTAATTTTTGCGATTCTTGCGGTGTTGGAAAGGTGATTTACAACTCTTTAGATCTATACATGTACATTTCTAGATTCCCCCCATGCACATTTTATTCAGTTTTTGTGTTTTCACATACTGATTAATTACTTGGTTATTTTGGCGCCTAAAAATGTTTTATTTGTGGGAGACAACTTTATTTGATATGATTTATATACATTGATATTTTTGGGGCCAATTTAATGGGTTTTTATGTTCATCCTTATGTTTTCATCCTAGTGAAGGGTAATTATGACTATTGGCGAAAGGGCATCCTGTCACATCTCACGTGGCTTGATTTTTTGGCTTATCTATACAGAATCATCCCTAAACCAGTCACTTATAGGGTTAAGTATGCTTGGATGATCATCATTGACCATGTTGTAGAAGTTATTTTGCTTAGTGTTGATATTAACACTATGTGCGCTTTACAAGACTTTGATTGTCCCCACACACTTTGGGCTCGCCTTTTGGAGATTTATGGAGACCCTCATATCTCTCAGTTTATAGAGGATCCTATACATGTATGTCTTATTTCCCTTGTACTACAGTTCGTATATTGTATGATCATGGTAGTCTTTGTTAATGTTTGTAGCTTCAGTCGTATGATCATTAGAATATATATAATACATGTTGATTAATAATAATATATTATATATGTTATATTATTATTAATTATATGAAATTTCATATTCAATATTAAATTA
>MU224516.1:3059843-3075504 GCA_018584345.1 Thuja plicata
ATTTAAAACACATAGACTAGGAGATCTAGGTACAAGTTGTAAACCTGATCTTAGAGTTAACATTGTTTTTCTCAAAACTTGATGATGTCAATCCATCTTATAAATAGATGATGTAATCATTCATTATACAAGGATGTGAATATAGAGGAAAGGATGAATGAAGCCTACGAGCACATCTATGGATCAAATTGAAAGTTTCAAGAACCAAAACAACAAAAGGTGAATTTGGTTAGCAAGAACCAAGAACAGAGGCTACCAATAATCAGAGGTACTACTCAATCACATTAGGTGATAATATCATTCATGTAAAATTAAATGGATCTGTATCAGCAATAGGAGATTGCATTTACCAGGTCAATTTGTAATTTTCTATCATTCTAACAAGTGGAGCAAAGTGTAAAAATCCTTTCAAGGAAGGTGGATTTAAATGTCCAACTACAAATCTCTTAACCGAGTGCACACTTAACAGTGTTGCTAAAGCTCTTAACCGAGTAGAATTTAACAGGTCTCCACAAATACTCTTAATTGGGTAGATCATCAAAAGTGATCAAATTGTAAGCCTTAACTGGCCCCTTCCAATCTGCAAATAGTGAAGATTTTGTGGGTGACATCCCCACCGTAGTTTTTACTTCCTAACAGGAGTTTTCTGCAATATCATATCTTGTGTTATGTGTCAATTAATTTCATGAATGTTTCTATGAATGTTCACATGTATGTTAATGTTATGAATTGATATAACTCACATCAAGATAGTATAGATCAGATTGAATGGATATATAATTGATTACACAAAGGTTAATTGATTAAAGGATATAAAAGTTTTAGAGGTACTGATTCACCCTTCCCCTCTCAGTACACACTTCCCATTAATTCCAACAATTGATATCAGAGCTAAGTCTCTTCTTGGAAAGCTTAAAGGCTTAAGAGAAAAGATCATACAATGGAGAAGTACAAACTTGATAAGAATATTGAGAATAAGAAGCTAGAAATTCAGATGTTCTATGAATAGTATAAAGAAGCCAAAATCAACATGGGACAACTGTTAGATGAAAGAAAGATTATGGAATCCCACTGTAATGAGACAGATTATCATGAGGAAGAGATACCAGATTTCTTTGAGTCTTCAGGATCAACTACAAACAAAGCATCAGATATATCAGAAGAAAGCATCACAAGCCTAACTAAAATCAATCTACATCTGGATGGACAAGTTAAATCTCTGCAAATCGGTCAAGAGACACATATGGTAAGGATGATTGATGTCATGAACAATTCTAGACAAGATGAGCAAGAAAGAACACTAGCTATTGATGATAGAAGAAAGATTACAGAAAAGCTACGAGAAAAAGAGTCTGAAATACAATGACTTACATAGCATCACCATGAGATTACAAATCAGATTATTCTTATGACTCAAGAGGCAAACATAATATATGTTGAACTCATTGAAAGAATAGAAGCTATCAGTGAACCGAGGGATGAGAATGAAAAATTGAAGCATGAAATAAGAATTCAGCAACAACACAATGAAATTATCAAGAAAGCTGAAGAAAGCAATAAAAGAATGGATGATTTTCTTGAAGGACAACGAAAAGTCAACAACAATACCACTCTAGGTTTTACCGAGAATGGAGAATCATCAAATCAAACTAATCCAAAGAATGTCTATAAAAATTCAAGAATAAGAAAGCTTACATGCAATCACTGTGGAAAGCAAGGCCATACATCAAATGTATGCAGAGGCAAAATGAAAGGTATTCCTAAATCTACATCTTCATTCATAGGATTTTGTTATAAATGTGACAAGAAAGGACATAAAGCATATGAATGAAAGTCTAAGATGAAACAACCAAAAAAGGAAACCTACACGGACAAATACTGTCCTACTTGAAAAATGAATGGGTACACAACTCTTGAATGTTGGAAAAATAAAAGGCAAGCATGGAAGCCTAAAGGTCAAGAAACTCCCTATCAACTGAAGAGAGTCGGTAACCAGTATGTATGGGATTACAACACTTGGACAAATTGTACAACATGTGGAAGATATGGTCACATTGCTACAAACTATTTGAGACAGTGGACTAGAAAGTCTAGAGGTTGGACTAACCCCGAAATGGCATGCTTACACTGTCATAAATTCAGTCATCTCAAGAAAGATTGCAGAGACCAAATGAAAGAGACCAACACATATCCCAATGGAAACACCATTGAAGATATCTGGAGGGAAAGAGACAAAATGTGGAGAAAATCTTCAAAAAATGATTAAGCTAGACCAAGCAATGCAAATGGTGACACCCCATCCAATGGATCCAGTGACATCACCACCCCACCTAAGCAGAACAAGTAAGTATGGAACTGCATTACCCAAGATATTATTTTACATCAGTTCCATAATATATTGATTAAATGCCAAATTAGCATAAGAAAGATGCATCATGGTATTACTTGTTAAAATCTTTGATAAATATACTTTCGGGCATATATACCAAAACCTGTCGGTATACACTCAAAGCTAAGACTATGTACACTTACCGAGAAGTGTTGGTTAAAAGAAAAGTTTCTAGTATAAACCGAGCCTCGTTGGTAACCAAGCAAAGTGAACAAGTGGTTTGTAATATTGAAACCTGTCGGTAAATGCAAAAGGGATAATGACTGCACCAAAACATCATGTCATCACCGAAGGAAAGTTTGAATTCTTAACCGAAGAACTATGTCTTCAAACACCGAGGAGTTGGTAAACATTAATGACATGCATTTAGGTCAAATGGCTATAAAAAGGCAACTGGTCGGTCTCATTGTTCACCGCAACTAGAGAAGAGCGACAAGAGCAATTTTTCAAGCACAGAGCGACCACAAATCGACACAGAGCACTCCACACAGATAAGAAATATTTGCAAGTATAAACAGTAAGTTCTATAGAACTGACAACTCATTTTCACGCATTTTATAGAAATCCCTAAATCTGAAAAATGGCCTCGACATCAAGAATTGTGAAATCAAAGAATACACAGAAGGATGAGTTCAAGCTCATCAAGAATTCAACATGTGAGGAACCAAACTATAAGATTCACCCTGAGGTTGCCTCACAACCCGATGATGTTGGAGCATTCTCATGAATACCTGCTAGGGTTTTGCTCGTAGAAGACGTTTGATATTTTATACACTGCGAGATTACAGAGATAGGAGATTCAAAGGTTGAAGAAGCTTATAAGAAGCTATGCAATGAAGATGGAACATTAAAATATGAACACAAGCATATAGAAGTAAAATGGCTCACCAATGCCCTAATGTTCCCGAAGGTCTTCAAAATTGAGTGGATTCAGTTAGTACTAAACCGAATGCACAATCATAAGCTATGGTTGGATGAACCGAAGATGATAACCTGAGATGTTATCCATGCGGTCACCGGTTACCCTGTAATCGAGAAAGTAAAATCACTGAAGCATCCACCTAAGGCTGAGACTGAGAAAATGACAGGAGCCAAATGGGATGGCAGAGGACTAAAATTTTCCACCATAACCGATGATGAGATGAAATTTGATGCATGCATTCTAGGCTAAAAATTCTTCCAAGCCAGCGGATTGAACAACATCGCATCCGATGCAGTGAACACAGTGTATAAGATTGTGAGGATTTATCTGAACTATTACTGAATCAGTTAAAAGACAACTTAAAGACTATCAGAAATGCAAAGTCAAACACATGTAAGTTTGGCTCACTCATAATGTGTATTTTATTCTACTTTCAAGAAACATTCCTATCGGTAGGAGATGTGAAATGGGACAACACCGAACCGGTCACCATGCAGATCAGTGAACATATAGCCTCATTGGGAGAAAAATTTGAGACAGTCATGGATGAATACTTCAATGTATTCAAAGACCGAATGCAAAAGAGGGTAAGGATCCCTGAGAAACTCATTGAAAAATATAAAGATGAAATATGTTTCATGGTTGATACAAATCATACATATATCAAGCATGTTGTACCGAGGACAACATGGCTTCAACCATTAGAGTATGAAATAAACATTGATCTTGCATATAAGGCAATCGATTCCTTGATTAATGAACCACTGGATAAGAAACAACTCAAGTTTGGAACATATGAGGAGGCCAAGACAAGAATAAAATCTGGCCTGGTTGTTATGAAAATTGTCAGAAAGAAGGACAAGATGGTAAAGAACCTCAAGAAGATACTACCGACAACTGAGGAAGAAATTGAGAAGGAAGAGGAAACTGAAAAGGAGGAAGAAAATGAAGGTCAGCTACCTATCGGTGAAGCTAAAGAAAAGGATGATTCTGAGGCAACATAGTCTGATTCACCACCTCCTCCACCAACTAAAAAGCCAAGGACAAAAACTGCTTCTAGAACAAGAAGCCAAACATTTAAGGATTCAAATCCTTCACCTTTGAAGAAAGTAAAGGTCAGAACATACAAGAGGAAAGCTGCCACACCGAAGAGAGGGAAAAACAAAAGAGGAAGGAAGCTCATCAGAACCTGAGAGGATATTGAAGACATCGAGCAAGATGAAGCCATAGAGGCAGAAAATGTCAAGGTAAAAGATCCAGAATCTATTGATGACATTTGTAAATCTATTGCTAACTCAAGATCTATTACAGAGTCTAAGATTAGAAGATGGATGAAACTAGATCTAGAAGATCAGAACAAAGTTGAAGACACCATCATAGCAAAAATTTACAAGTTTAAATATGTACTAATTCAGTTTGAAGGCAATAATGTACCAAGGGAACTATTAGACAGACTATACTCCAGATGGACATTTTCTTTGAATAATGAAAAGGAAATAAGAGAAAGAGTACTTGTTACTCTCATGCCTCTTGAATCCAAGAAGGTAGAAATAGATGAGATGATGGAGAAATACAAAAAGGAGTTCTCACCAAAAGCTGAGAGCATATAAATTTATTGAAGGAAAGCTTATAGAGATTGAACAGGATAGCCATAAGAAATGGTGTAAGATTATAAACCAACCTACTGAGGAAGAAAGCCCCGACAAAGACCTACAATAGCAAGATGTTGAAAAGGCAACTCAAGAATATGTCTCAATAAAAGATACAAAAGATGATACATCTGTTGAGTTAGAAAAGAAAGAAGATGACAAAAACCAGCAACAAAAATGTAGATGTTGCAGATGAATCATGGCCAGACACCAAAAATGAAAATATTATGGATAATAATATCATTGAAATTACCGATGACCCAACAAAGGAAGTTAATAAAGATGAAGATGTCACTGTTGCAAAAGACACAACCGATGAGCTGGACACAAGAGTTGATACTGCACAAGTAAACACTCCAGGAAACATGCCAATATTGATACAATCTATCAATATTATGCAAGAATCAAACAAGTCACCTGAAAAGGATACTCCTAAGGATGCAGGGGAAGAAGAAAAGAGAGACAACACCGATGGTCAAAAAGACATCGGAGCCACTCAAAATGTAACCGCTACTGATAAGATTACTGGAGGAGATTCAAAACAACAAGATGCAGACACCACAGAGAAGAATGCAGACACAAAGAATGATGAAGCTAAGGAAACCTATGAAGGAGGTAAACCTAAAGATGACACTTTTGAGGAAAATGACAAAGGTGCTACCGACAATGTGAAGGTGAATGTGGAGACGTCTATAGACACCTGAAAAGCTAAAACCGACACTGAGTAACAAAAAAAAGCACAACAGGTCACTTCATCAAGCAAAACTGAGAAAGCCGAGAAATTGACAATGGTGCTACACTCAAGTGATTCACAAAAGAAGAAGAAGAAATAAAACAAGAATAAGTTGGAAGTCACCTTGGATGAACTTATTGAAATACCAAAATGTGACCCAACTACACTTGATTTTGAAGCATTACAAGAATACGGTGAAATATGCCAAAGGAAGGCATTAAAGGAGAAGCTAAAGAAACAACATTGAGACTCCATGGTACTGGAAACAAATAGGGACATCTTGCACCAGATTGTACCCGATGTTGATATTGATCATAACAAGCCAATTCTTGATCAATTAGCCACTCTCATAGAAGCAATAACAACTCAAAATATTGATGCAAAAAATACAATTGAGGAGAGAGCAGAGCATAGGTACCAGAAGAAGCTCATTGAGAACATCAACCAAGAAGTGGCGGTTAATAAGGTAAAGCTATTAGAATTCATTACTGAATTAGATCCAATTATAATTGAAGCTATAAACTTGATTCAATAACTGAGCACAGTAGAAAAGTTCACTAAAGAGAATAGTGACAATATAGAAAAGCTGTATACAGATCTAGCTAAAAGTGCTAGTAAATTAACCACTAATGGAGAAAATGCAATAAAGTTGCATTATGAGAAGATCATTGAGATCAAAAGGTTAAGGCAGGAACTGTTGGAAATAGAGAAACACTTAAAGGAAGAAGTCACTGAGCTCCAATCTCAACTTCTACCAAACCTTACACTGCTCCAACAACACATCAGTTCAGCATGAAAACTGATAGCAATCCCTGAGATGTCTATAGCAGACATCATCTATGACATGCACTCAAAGATCACACTCGAGCACATGGCTCTGGAGAACCTAAAAGAATAATGAGAGAAAACGATGGAAGACATGAAGTATTCACACTCCCACATTTTTGATAAGCTCTAAGGTATTGACCTTTGCCCTTAATATCAAAAAGGGGGAAAATGATATGTATTCAGTCATATTCATTCATATGGGCAAATGGAAAATATGTATATGTATACTCATATTGGGAAAATGATATATATATATATATATATATATATATATATATATATTCACAAAAGGAAAGATATCATGTACAGATATACCGACATATACATAGGGGGATTCATTGAATGACTAAGGATTATATATGTTGTATATACTTAACATTTTGTTAGTATTTTGCACATATCAATTTTTGATACTAATGTCAAAGGGGGAGATTGATGACATTAATTTTCCATTAGTATGCAAACAACACTTTCGGTAAGCATACACTGAAATACAAAACAAAGAGCAAACTAAAAATTAGATATAAAGAAGATCGCTGAAATGACTAAGTACAAAGAGAACCGACAACACAACTTTGTGTGTACACCAAAATTGCAAAGTTGAAAGATAAAGAGGAACCCAACGTGCAAGATAAGGTGAAAACCGATGAGACAATTAAAGAGAAACTGATATAACAAAACTGAAAGACAGTCAAGCATAACCAACTGCCAGGAACCGAGAGTCAGTTGCAGCCCGCAAAAAATGGATCTAACTTCCACGTCAGATAAAAAAATCTTATTCTATTTATATGATATTTATTTGTTTTAAATCCATTTCTTTAGGGACAAGAAACATGAATGTAAGTGCTTTAATAAGTCTAACTGATTTAAAACACATAGACTAGGAGATCTAGGTACAAGTTGTAAACCCGATCTTAGAGTTAACATTGTTTTTCTCAAAACTTGATGATGTCAATCCATCTTATAAATAGATGATGCAATAATTGATTATAAAAGTATCTGAATATAGAGGAGAGGATGAATGAAGCCCACAATCACATCTATTGATTAGATTGAATTTTCAAGAACCAGAACAACAAAAGGTGAATTTGGTTAGCAAGAACCAAGAATAGAGGCTACCGAGAATCAGAGGTATTACTCAATCACATTAGGTGATAATCTCATTCATGTAAAATTAAATGGATCTATATAAGCAATAGGAGATTGCATTTACCAGGTCAATTTGTAATTTTCTATCATTCTAACAAGTGGAGCAAAGTGTAAAAATCCTTTCAAGGAAGGTGGATTTAACAGTCCAAATAAAAATCTCTTAACTAAGTGCACACTTAATAGTGTTGCTAAAGCTCTTAATCGAGTAGACTTTAACAGGTCTCCATAGATATTCTTAACTGGGTAGATCATTAGAAGTGATAAAATTGTAAGCTTTAACCGACCCCTTCCAATCTTCAGATAGTGAAGATTTTGTGGGTACCATCCCCACAACAGTTTTTACTTCCTAATAGGAGTTTTCTATGATATCATATCTTGTTTTATGTGTCAATTACTTTCATGAATTTTTCTATGAATGTTCACATGTATGTTAATGTTATGAATTGATATAAATCACATCAAGATAGTATAGATCAGATTGAATGGATATACAATTAACTACACAAAGGTTAATTGATTAAAGGATACAAAATTTTTAGAGGTATTGATTCACTCCTCCCCTCTCAGTACACACTTCCCATTAATTCCAACACTACCAAGATCAAAACAAACATATTTTTGGTTGACACAGGATTACCATGAACCCAAGATGCTCCTACATCAGACACTTGAGGTTGAAAAGAATGATTCTCTAAATCATGAGTGAGGTACAACCTGAGCTGAATCCAAATCAGATTGAGAAATCCATGTAGAGTCTTCAATCGGTCTGTTCTTCCACTTTACCAAGTATTCCATGTAATCCTTTCCTCTTGTGCTTCTGGCAATTCTTTGTTCCAAAATCTGCTCAACTTCTTCTATCTATTTCTTAGGATAATCACTCAGAACTGTCACTTTTTCATCAGGTTCATGATACTCATACAAATCTAAAATATTTAATATAGGTGATATGTCCATGTCATCAAATAACTCTACTTCATAAGCATTTCCATTATCAAAATTTCTCAATATCTTGCAAGGACCAAATTTCTTCATCCTCAATTTACCATAAGTTCCAACAGGAAATCTGCCTTTCTTCAAATGAACCATCACTTCATCACCAACTTCAAAAATCTTTTGTCTTCTTGATCTATCTGCCTTGTCCTTGTATTTCTGATTACTTTTCTCCAACTTATGTTTCACTTCCTCATGCAATGACTTCATAAACTCGGGAAATTCTTCTCCTTCAGAACTCATCTTCTCTTCTCCAAAAATATCTCTCAAGTCTAATATACCTCTTAGTTGTATGCCAGTAAAAATCTAAAAAGGTGTCTTGCTAGTACTCCTATTCACTAAATTATTATATGAAAACTCTTCTTGTACTAACATCAAATCCAAATTACTCAGTTTGTCTCCAACCAAGCATCTTAGCAGGCTACCCAAAATTTTGTTTACAACCTCTGTTTGTCCATCAGTCTGTGGATGAAATGTAGAACTATACTTCACCTCGGTGTCCAGATTCTTCCAAAGAGTTTTCCAAAAATAGCCAACAAACTTACTATCTCGGTCAGAGATGATACTCCTTGGTAATCCATGCAATCTGACAATATCCTTGAAGAAAATATCTTCTATATGCATTGCATTTGATGTTTTCCTACATGGTATGAAATGTGTCATCTTGGAAAATCTAATCACAACAATAAATATGGAATCATTACCTCTTGATGTCCTTGGTAAGCCAAGAACAAAATTCATGCAGATATCACTCCAAGGTTTCTCAGGAACATAAATCGACGTACACAATCCAGTATTCTAACTTACTCCTTTTTCAACTTGACAAACTCCACAAATCTTCACAAATTTATGAACATCCTTATACAACCGAGGCCAAAAATACATTTCATTAAGTAAACTCAATGTCTTATCAATGCCAAAATGTCCAACAAAACCACTACTACGCTTCTCCTTTATCAAATTTGTTCTCATTGATCCTCTCAGTATACATAACATAATTCATTTGAACAACATATCTTCTTGAATGAAATAGTCTTCAAACCTGCTCGGTTGATCTGGAATAGGTACTCCGTACATTCTCCATGGCTTAGAAAAATCAGGGTCAGTTTCATATAAATTCTTCATATCATCAAAACCAAGAACCTCAATTCTAATTTTAGTCAGCAAAGATCTTCTTCTACTCAATGCATTAGCAACTTGGTTGGATACTCCACTCTTATGCTTTATCACAAATGTGAAATTCTGCAAATACTCTACCCATTTCATATGTCTCTGATTCAACTTATTCTGACTACCCAAATACTGTAAAGCCTTATGATAAGTATACAACACAAATTCACTCGGCATCAAATAATGTCTCCATTTCTTCAAGGCTTGCATAATAGCATAGAGTTCTTGATCATACACATAATATTTCCTTTTAGCATCATTCAACTTCTCACTAAATAAAGAAACATGTTTACCTTCTTGACTCAACACAACTCCTATTGCACTACCACTTGCACCATTCAAATTGGAATACCTTATTGAAATCAGGTAAGCCTAACACAGGTAATTCAACAACCTTCTATTTCAAAGTCTCAAAACTCTTATCAGCTCCATGTGTCCACTTTAATTCTCTCTTATCTCCTCTCATTGTCTCAATCATAGCATTGCAAATTGAACTAAAATATTGATAATATTTTGGTAAAAAAATGCTAATCCATGAAATGATCTTACCTCACTGACATTCTCAGGTGTAGGCCAATCAAGTATAGATTCAACCTTCTCAAGATCCATCTTCAAACCATCAGATTAAATCACAAATCCTAAATACACAAGTTCTTCTCTCATGAAGGAACATTTTTTTCAAATTAGTTTACAACTTTTCCTCTTTCAATCTCTGCAATACCTTTCTAATGTGAAACAAATGATCTACTTTGGTCTTAATGAATATCAGAATGTCATCTAAGTACACAATCACAAATTTACGCAATAATTTCTTCAGAACCTCATTCATCACCCTCATAAAAGTACTCGATGCATTAGTTAAACCAAAAGGCATAACGAACCATTCATACAAACCTTCTTGTCTTGAAAGAAGTCTTCCATTCATCACCTTCTCTGGTCAAACCCTTCTACAATAACTCATAGAATTTTTGGTTGAGTTCCTCTTTCTTGGTTGGTGTTAATCGGTGTGGTACCTTGTTCAAAAAACTATCTCCAAGAATCATATCCATACAATGACCAATATTTCTCATCAGTGCAAAACCATCAGGTACATTACCTGAAATAATTTCCTTGTACTTGGTGAGAAAATTCTCCACCTCTTCAGGAACTTTATCTTCTATTTTCTCACCTGGTTTGTTAGGAATCAAATCATAACAGACATCATTTCTCTTTAGATCCTTAATGAAATGTCTACCTTACATCAAACAAACTTGCACAGATGTACATATCTCACAAACCGATTCTTCAACCAAAGGTAACAAGATTTGCCTCTTGCCATCAACCCAAATAGTATATTTATTCAATCTTCCATCATGTATAGCATGTCTATCATATTGCAAAGGTCTACCCAAAAATATATGACAACAATCCATAGGCATAATATCACACAACACCTTATCATAATACTTTCTGATTTTCAGATTCACAAAACATTGTTCACTTACCATAAGTGTATGCTCATCCTTGATCCATGAAATCTGATAGGAATTCAGGTGCTTCAATATTTCCAACTGCAACTTTTTAAGCATCTCCTCAGATGCCAGATTATCCAAACTTTCACTATCAATAATCACTTTCCAAACTTGGTCTGCAACTCTATATATGGTCTTGAACAAACTCTTTCTTATCAGATCTTGCTTATTATTTTCACTCCACAATATTATTATGACCATCACATTTCCTTTCTTCTCAGGTTCATTCAGTGAATATTCTTGCACCAAATAATTTCTGCTACTACCGACCTTCTTTCTTGCATGTGTACACTCAAATGATCTATTTCCCTCTTCTCCACAATTGTAACAAGTTCCTTGGAATCCCCTTATGCAATATCCATCTCAAGAGTAATTACCTCTTGCTCTGAATGAACTTTCACCTTTCCACTCAATCTTTCCTTTGTCTTGATCTATCTTGTCCTGATCAAATCTACTATTCTCACCATAAGATATACCTCTTCCTCTAGGGAATCTACCACCTCTTCCTCTTTGTCTTTTCTCATGTCTTTTATTCAATTTCTCCTAAGCTTTTAGGGAAAACTGATAAGCCTCCTCAATACTCTCCATCTTTACCAAACTGATCTCTTCTTGAATAGAACTCCTTAATCAATTCAGGTATCTTGCAATTCTTTCCACATCATCTTCAGCATGTCTAGATCTAATATATAACCTGCAAAATTCCTTGGTGTAATTGTTCACAGAGCTATCTTTCTACTTCAAACTTTGCATTCTCCTAACTAGGTTAATCTAATAATCATAGGGTAGAAACTTTCCCTTCAACTTATTTATAATCTTATCCCATTCCTTGATCTTGTCTTTACCTTTCTTATTTCGGTCCAATTGCAGATGCCTCCCACCACAAGGATGCATGAACTTTCAATTTTGTACTTGTAGTCTTTACCTTTTTCTCCTTTGGTATGTTCTCATACTCAAAGTATCTCTCCATCTCAGTTATCTAGTCTATCAATTCATCCGAATCAAGATTTCCACTATACTCATGAGGATTAAATTATGGTGTGTACTTCAAACTTGTCAATGCTTGCAGGAATATTTCTTCTCCTTGATCCATTATAGGTGTAGGTGCGGCTTCCTCCAGCACTTACTCAGTTTCTAAATCACTAACATCCTCAAAATTTCTTCCTTAGTGTTGGGCTATCTCAATAGCTTCTAATCTAGAAGAAATTTGTCTTAGCATATCAACTAAGCTTGGATCTACAGTTTGCTTCCCTTGAACCATCTTTAAACCCTTTGTGATTGCAGGTCAGATCACAATCTCCTACCCCAAAACAAATGACCAACTAGGATTTACAAGAAGGAACCTTGTATTTAACCTCGCTCTGATACCACCCGACGCAAGGAGGGATAGTAGTTGGGGCCAAATTCACTCCCAAACACCAACATACTTGCAGAATCACAACTCGGAAGCTCAAACACAGATAAGGGGAGAAGGAATACAAAAGATTATATTATTTCATCAAACTTCATACATGCTAGACTGTAAGGCCTTCCTGGTTACGACCAAATACACTCAAATCTATTATAGAATAGTCCTCATACATGCGAGATCCACAATCTCTATGTTTATTCTACTACCAAAATTTTAGCAACAATAATACCTAAACCTATGAACAAAACTTTACATTTATACAAGAGGCTATTGAAAAGGTTATCCCAAAAGATCCTAAAGATCAAACATAGGAGAAGGCAATGAACCAAATTTAGGTCCACATGTTTCACAATGAGAGATCCCACATTAATACCACAACCAAAATTAAATGCATAAGTCAGCCTGAAGATCCAACAAAAGAAAACACACTCGGTGAGATAGGAACATGAAACCACCGAGCCACCAAGACCATTTGGTGAAACCAAGCCAAGAATAGTAACCGATTCTGACGGTGAACCGAGCCTTCAACCGCGAACTCCAGAGTAGTTACTGAGAAGTTTACCAAAAGTCTCCAACAAGATACCGAGCTAAAAAAAACATAATTTTGGTTGACACAGGATTTCCATGAACCTAAGATGCTCCTGTATCAGTATATGTATGTATATCTTTGAAATAACTAATATATAATTCTCTTTTATAATGATTTCTTCCAAGTAATTTTTCTTTATATATAGTGTTGAAGCCCAAAAATCCAAATGAGAAAACAACTATTAGGATGAACAACTCTTAGAATACAAGACAAAAGTTGATAAACAATTTGAACAACATTGTTTTGGATTAAGGTAAAAGAAGGTTTTGAAGGGGCCCTGAAACCATCTACACAACTAAAATTTAGGATAAAGCATTGAAGATCCCCTAAAACACAAAACAAAATAGACTAGCCAGCAACGCCAGCCAACCATAAAAAAAAAGAACATCGTTGCAAAAGATAGAAGTGTTCTTAATTGGCAGCCCAAAACCAAAATCCAAAAATTAGGATTTAATTTAGTTCCCTTGTTGTGGAACCGAAGAGACATTTCAAATGAGGGCAAGGACATTTTAGAATTTTTTCCTTTTACCCCAGTCCATCTGTCTTCCACTTTAGCAGCCTCAATATACTACATCGAAACATACCCTCCCCCAACACCCACAACAAGGAGGAAATCAATAGCACTATCAAAGCCAACATCAATAGTCTGGCCAGCAGAAGACCTGTTACTATTTGACATATAAATCTCCACATTAATTCCATCATCTAGAACAACAACCATCTCTTCCCCTTGGTGTAAGGGGTCAGGGGGAGATCCAATTGAAAAACCTGCAGCCAACAATGGGTCATCCATAGTAATTCCAACAACCGCAACCATAGTCTTCACATCTCTGACACATAAAGGTCCAGGGATAGTTCCAATAGAATTCTTAGCAAGAGCCACACCATAGTTCATTCCAGGCATGACAACTATAGTTCTAGCATGACCAACATTAGAAGCTAGAACCTGAGGAGAAGAAGCACCTGACGTCCCCTTCTCTGAAGAGAGTTTATCAATTGCATAATGCTGAGAAGAGGCACCAATCCACCATGAAGCAAGATTATTTGATTTCCTCTTCTCAATATCACATTTAGTAGTAACATGTCATGTTTTGAAGGATCTCCTACATCTGAAGGGGATACCTTCATAATCCAATGGTTGTATCCAAAAAAACTTAGGATACATCAAATTGATTTTCTCAAGTAGCCCCTTAGAAGTATCAATGTCCACAAGGATACGGGCATATGTAGAAATAAAGAGGTTAGATGAGTTCTCATCTACCATCAAAAAATCTCCCAGCACCTCACCCACTTCCTCCAGTGCTGAATCCAATCACAAATGAAGAGGGAGATTGGGGAGCCTCACCCACAAGGGAATCTTGCTGAAGGTCTCAGAGGCTGGGTCAAAATCTGGATGCCAGGGCTTGACCATTAATGGGAAGTGATCCTCCCAACAAAAAAAGTGATCACACAGACTAATCCTTTGGTCTTCAGCTACTTCAAACTTAGCAATGAAGAAACCCTTTGCCATAGGGTAAAGTTGGACAAAACTAAATACAATGGGTTCCCAGTGATTAGAAATCCAAGCATGGAACCTAGGAAGATTAGGCCAATACCCCTTAAATATAAAAATCACTACATTAGTGGAGAGGTCTGAGACAATGTTTGAAATCTCAGCAACAGATTCCTCCCCTAACTCTAAGGCAACAAGATTACAAACTGGAAAAGGTTTAGATTCAACAAAGGGCTTAGGACCAAGGGTAAACCCCTTTCCACCACTGCTAGTTAAGAAACCATCATAGGATCCCTTATTTTTCCCAGCAGACACAATCCTAGCTGAGGAATGACCTAAGTAATATCCTCCCCCAACAGGAGACACAACTTTACTTGTAGGAGCAAAGGTCATCCCGGGAAGAGAAGCCCCCAACGGGCCATCTTTATGCTGAGAATTAGGGGAGAAAACATCCCCTTCACAGACACCATAGGATCCTCATGGATAGGAGGTGACCATGAGAGGGAAGAAAATCCCACCAAATCCCTTGACACAGGCACAAAAATAGCATGTGTGCACTGTTACCCCATACTTTTCAAAAGAATGCATGAGTCAATTCCCTATCTTGAAGTCGAAGTTGAAGTTCTGTCCAACTTCAACTTCAAGTTCATAAACCCGTTCAAGTCGTTCGGTCTTCAAAACCCGTGTCTTTACTCCGAGTAAAAGTCTTTTGGGAAGTCGAAGTTGAAGTTGAAATTGAAAGATTGAAAACTTCAACTTCAACCTCAACATGTTTTCAAAGCTAACGCTATGTTTTATGCAGGTGTTCATTGTTCAATCAAAACATCAAAA
>MU224516.1:3082730-3095407 GCA_018584345.1 Thuja plicata
AAGCTAACATGTGAGCATCATTGTTATCATATATGAATATCAAATAATAGTAAAATCTCACCAAAGAGTATTAACTAACTTCATGGTATTTCACTTAATGTTAGCACATGTTTCTAGTGACATTAACAAGTATTTCGTATCAAGTATACTTACTTCATTTCACTTGCAATCCAGGGTCATAGAAAATGATAGGGTTGGAGTGGCACTACATCCTCCCCCCCAAGGACTCGACTTACTCCTGGAAGTCACAATGGCTAAGGTGGAAACATGTCACACATTAGTCCTAAAACACCCTCAACCAATACCAATGTTATAATTGTTCCTTGGATTCATGCAATATTATAGAATAATCCTTACAGAGATGGTTGGGCATAATACATGTTTATCTATCAACATAATTTATTTTCTTACCAACCATTGTGATTTAAGACTCAATCGAACAATAGCACAAGTGTAAACTTTTCTTTCTTTATTAGTAGTCAAAAACCACACACCTCAATAAAGACATCAATATAGATTAGTTAATTATGAAGATGTTAGTCATCTGTGCAATAAATTTATTTCCCTTCACAAAGTTACTGTTAATATACATTTTCAGCCTTAACATAAAATCATACTTAAGTTTTCCACTAAATTTCCATTTAGAATTTATATGTTGGCTAAAATAATCAACCAAATATATTACTTTCCACTATTTCTCACTTAACAAGTACACCAATTCATGCAATAGTACTCAAATTACTATCATTTTGTCATCTTTTTAAGCAATGCAAACAATTAAGTCACTTATTTTCAAGATCTTTAATCATTTCAAGTCACACTCTTTCATGAAAAAAATATCAATTTCACAAATCGTATATCACAATTAACACCAGAATTCATAAGATATGATGATATAATTAAGTACATAACCAACATATTGATCCATTTCTATTACTAACATGCAACAACGAATATATGCATTTACACCAACACAAGGCTCAGGAGCGGCTCATGCCATCATTCTCCAGGGTACAACATACTGATCTCATCTGAACAGATAACCATAGTCCATGATACATACCTCACTGAGTGGCTTAATGGTGCTGGGGTCCCACACATATATGACACTCGCACACATACGGTGAGTCCCCCCATACAAGTTCATGTGATCTACCCCTTGTTTATGTAAGTTGTTTAGCCTCTAAGGAATAGTCACCACTCTAAGGTGGGCAGTGGATACTAGCTATATAATAGCCTCACGCACCCCCATACTCAAAGGTTCCCTGCGTCTACTTCCTCGTATACACTCACCAAGTCTACCTCATGCATCCTTGGTGAGGAATCACATTACTACACATGGCCAGCACTCAAATTACACCAAAGGAAACTAGTTTAGCCACCAGATTAATAAATAAAAGGAGACAAGTTGTCAATTTCAATAATAAATAACAAAATTTGAAATATCACAATATTAAATCATTATAACGAGTTTTTCCAAAAACTTATGGATAAACCATCACAAGAGAAGATAAACAAGTTGTTGACCCACACTAGAACAAAATGTCATGAAATTACACAACACATCACTATGTGGCTATATATAGCCACCTCACGAGGAAGGAGGGAACAACGTCTGACTATCGCAATAGCCCATCATGTGACGACCCAACGGTCTACTATCACATGGCATGGGGTATTCACCTCAACAACACCTCACATCAAGTAGCATGGAATAAACAATTCAACACACTTGGCATGACAATACACCAAGCGGAGAGGACACACATTGGTCGTATGTCTCATGACAGTGTTCCTTGCGGAGAAGGCACGCGCAGGTCACACTTCACATAGAAATATCTCTCATAGATCATCGTCGTAGCCAGAGTTATACATGGCTAGGGTCCCCCCATATGCCTACCGCATCTAAATAATCGAGCATCCATGGGTGCCCCTCTACAAGCATCTCCAACATGCTCTGCATCAGGTAGGAAAACAAAACATACATACAAATATATATATTGCGCCTTCACATAACTCTATACATGGCATCATGTTCTCAAGCTCGGCTCACTACCATCAGCAACATGGCTTCACTATCCACACTATTGTCGGAACAGTAGTGGGTGTGACATCGTACCCCTTTGCATCAGTCTGGAGCATGTGTGGTACAGTATCCATCATAGCATGGGATACACTTCCACCGCATGCTGGACCATAAGGAAAAAGTGTATAACCACAAGTCATATCTATGTCCATAAATTTCTCATATCCGGTACCGGTATAATACTAAAGAATTGTGGGGATTGGGCTATGCACTTATGAACCACATTTTTGGGTCCATCCTAAGGGGAAGCATTGATTACCTTTTTCCTCAAGAAGTGGAAGCTAAGGTCACTTCACGCCGCCATTACACGTACGCCATACAACTACCCAAGAAAAAGGTGATTCTACTACCCCTACACATACTGACTTATCAACAACCCGTGGGTTGGCACTCAGTAGGGTGAAAATATGCAAATAAAATGATGGTATGGTTCTCACATACCCATATGAAAACATAACCTCCATGGTTGGGCGCATATCCTCACCACCCCATGGAAACATAATGTAAGTACTGGTTATACACAACATTCAACATAGCACTGGTACTGGATGTTCACATTCACATGAAGTACTTTCCAATAAGAATGCATCATTATAACATAAATTATATCGTTGCTCAAAACTGTGCATCATAAGCATCACATAATAATTACAAGTGCTCCTTAACCTCCATAATATTTTTCTTACTGGGCAACATTACCCATCATTCATATTTTCTCTAACATCATTATAAAATCTATCAATTTAAAAGCATTCATATTTTTCACTCACAAGAACATAAAATAATTATACTAACTTCATATTTCCAAATATACATGCAATGCATCAACTTTTACCCTACTTTTAATGTCTTTATCATTAAGAAATATCTTTTTTAATCACATATAAAGCAATTGGAGAGGGAGAAGAGATATTTTGATTCTCAGTTAAAGTAACCATTACTAAATAAGGCCTATTATTCAAATTTTATGATTCACACAAGGTAATATCCACACAATCCTTTAAGCAATAATTACCCCTTTTTTTTCTAACTATGATAAGAAAATATTTATCATTTCAACGTAGTGTACATAGAAACATGATTACTTCCCAACACACCATCTACAATAATAGAGATGCAAAAATTATTCTTCAACAATTATCATAATCAACCTTTTATCACATGTCTATCTCTTACATTCATTTAGAACTTATAAATGTTCCAGAGACACATGATGTCAAATCTACAATTACTTGCAATAGTCATGCATAACACAAGTAGGAAATACAAATAAAGTCAAAGTATCCATTTTTAATTTAAGAAAAAGATGTACAAAAAAGATGTAAAAAATAGACACATCAAGACTATCTCCAAGATCATCACCACTTTCCCATAAGAACACTAAGGAACACACAATCATATCTACAACTATGGACATGAGGGGACAACACACCCATCTTCAAGATATTTTAAACTAAGGTTCACACTCCAATGCAGTGGAAAAATGAAAAGGGCTAAGATGTAAGTTCCTCAACAAACTAAAAAAAAAGGTTGGTAACCTTAACCATCTATTGTCATGCTAAGGCATATAAGCAAGGAGAGATAACCATTGTAAGGTAGCACAACTACACATCACTCACACCAAACACAATGAGACCATAACCCAAAGATCCCAGCGTATGAACATGAGCTCTGATACCAAAATGTAATGCCCAAAATTCAAACACTAGATTTGACATTAAAGAAACTATTTATTCTACTTTAAACATATCTAATTTGCAATATTTTTTTTTAAACAATGACATACTATATTAATTAAAGAAACATATTGTGAACTTATTTGTTATATCATTTAACTGGAATCTAAAATGATAATAAATCTACTTAGATCACTAAAGCTTATTATGATGTTCAATAACCAACATGACTTGAAACTGCATACCCGCATTTCTCTTTCTTGCCTGTGTATCATATTCTTGTTGCCTCTCTATTTCTTGCACTCGTATATATGGCTACACAACTAGATGCATGATATAAATTCATAGTTGATTTCATACAACATCATAAGATAAGCTACATCAATAACTTAGCTAAATCAATCATAAGGTATTTAAAGCTAGTTTCAAAAAGAGATGCAAACTATGCAAAATATTAGAAAGGGGTGGAAAGATCAAGGAAGAACTCAAATGTACAAGACCTAAGGGCTAGACCTAATGCCTTGGGGGCTCATTGTAGATGGCCTTGCCTACGTAACTCGCAGAGACATCATAGTTCAGGTTTACAAAACTTAAACCAACTCATACTAGGCATGCCCTAATGGGGGACAAATCACTTTAGAAATTAAATGTGGTATATGTTAGGGAGTATGAATGAATGATAATATATTTTCACTTGGATGCCAAATTAATAAGATATAGATTTGAAAGAATTTATGATAATATATCTAGAGAAATTCAATACAGATTCTATATTGTTCAACAAGAGCTCAGACCATGTTTAATGAGATACAAGAGGCCAAGCTAACAATAACTCATAGCATCCAAGTGGAGGAGACTAAATGAAACCCCACGCCTACATAAGAACCACTAAGTTCATTTTATAACACCAATTGAAGTATGCCTATGATAACCTTAAGCTGTATAAGAGATCAAGAAAAGAAACATAACAAGTGTGTTCGGTACCAACACCGACACATGTAAACTACTAAGCATCTCCTTGATATGTACATTTATATTTTCTTCATATCGAGGGTCGATTACACAAGATTACATTTTGTAGGACATGCATCTCTAGGTATATACAAATGAATGATATAACATATCCAAATACGATAAGTGAAAAGAGAGAGAGTAAGAAGATGAATTCTAATGCCAAAATTGATGTCAATGTTGATGTAGAAACTCTAGTCCCCAATGGCGGTTAGCAACACCACCCGACCATGTAGAACCCGTAGGCCCACCCCACCATGCTAGGAGATGTACACATGGCCCAAACACAACAAACAAGAATACACTTGGGAGTAGGCTTACACACACCAATCAAGAGCACTCACATCAATCTCATGAATAGAAAAAGATCTATCATCTACTCTTTAGAATGTAATATATTAAGAGTGATACTCAATCTATAATAAGGTTAGGTGATAGGGAAAATAAAGGGGAAAGTGTCATCATGTAGCACAAGTAGCTCACACAAATGGATAATTCTCTCATAGAAGGTCTCATCTTTTCATCTCATTCTGATCTCAACAAACTTTAAGGCATGAGGAGAGCACACATAAGTCACACGTAATACACTTTCACATTATGTATCATTACTAGTTTCATATTACTCCCAATAATCCAACCAAGTGATTACTTAACGTGGTGACACATTGGAGAACACTTACCAATTATTCCTATCATCTACACCCAAGACTCATCGTGTTTCACATAAAAATGACATAAAAAAATACCCATGGTAATAATACTAAGTTACATTCACAATAGGTTTCATTAAACATAGTTTTCCATCTTCTCAATTTGCTATAATTCACAAAGCATAAACTCTTTAAAATCTATGTCAGTAAAGGTTAAACATAGACTCAACCATTATATCATTATAGACATGTCAAATATATCACTCAACTTCACAATCAATAACTTTTATTTAATTTCAAATACACGCACACAAAGCAACTTAAATGCTTAATTTTACTATTCATAATTCATCCAAATATTCAAATGACTATAACTAATTGAAAATGAACTCAAATTTATTCAAAAAAGAAATTATATTATATATATCCATCATTCCCCATAATAATATGAAAACAAAATACTCCAATTCCACTTTTCAATTTTTATCAATTTTCATGCAAAAGCTTAAAAATTCAAAGTTCAAAATTCAAAAATCTAAAGATACCCTTTGGTTCTAAATTCACCCAAAACCCCTCTTTTAACATAAAATTCTCATTTTCACCATTTTTAAAAATTTGGGCAACATAACACTACCTAGGGCACGTTTTTGATATTTTATTTAAAACTAATGCTACAATGCATGAAACCAAACGGTGTAAGAATGACAAACATTTTAAATATTATTACTAAACAAACAAAATTGATTTGGATTGAAAAGATTGAGTGTAGAGAGAAAAATCAGCAAAACTCTACCTCAACTTGTGTAAAATTTCAAAATTGAAGAACTTTTCACATACCCAATCCTAACTTTAATCCTTTAGACAACAAGAAGAATTCGAGGAGACTAATCCATTGAGCTCCTACCCACAAAATTCTTTTCAATAGATTTCTCCCAACAAAAGAATCAAATTTTGAATGTAGGAGGGTTTAGAGAGTTTTAAAAAAATCATAAAAATAAAACTAAGTTTCCAAATAAATTCTTTTTTTTTTTTTTCACTTTTATAAAAATGAGTTTCACTTTTTTCTTTTTGAAAACATTTAAAATAACTAATTAATAAGATCTGTTCTGCATTCTCAAATGTCCGATTTATATTTTTAATATAATGCCTATCAAAATAAGCACATATATGACATATTTAGCTCTTTTAAAAAAATATCAATTAATCTCTTTCAAATATTTAATAATCATTTATGCTATAAAATTTAATATATCGTTAAATCACATTTCATAAACAATCACTTCCTTTTCAACCACAATTACTCCCAAGTGCCCCAAACAATATCTAGACATTAATTCATTATTCAAAGTCATATAATAATCTATTTAAACTTATTTAATCAAAATTAACCATTAAATCATAATATCATTAATTTAAACATAAACTCATAATCAACAATGAGATTCCTACGAAATACATCTAAACAAAAAGACACTCTTTACGAGTATCCACATAGGGTTAGGGTCATTGACATCACCATAAGATGGTAACCAGATGTAATAAGGGTCTTTGCAAAGACAAATTGCACTTAATTTAGCACAATGAGGCTAGGCTTAGGGAAAATTGGCCAATGTGACATCTCCGAATAACCACCATTGGGAAAAAAGGCACGCTCAGACCTATGAAGCTAGGTGAAGTCAATGTCTGGTACCTGCCCAAATTAGTACACATATACTGTGTCAACAATAGGCAAGGGAGGGGAACACGACATCGTGTGGATCTCGCAAGCAAGTGACTACGACTTTGTTCCACCTCAGGCACACCCATCATAGATCATCATCATAAGCATGTCCATGATCTCAAGACATCCTCAACAACATCATGTAATTATTTATTAACAATAATAACCAGCCACAATATTTAAATAACAATGGCTATCAAGAGAGATCATCAATATAAATTACTTACCATTTGACTATGGTGTTGATAACAACCACAGCCTTACCAGGGCCAGTATGCCGAGTGTCACTAATCATCTTCTATATCATAAAATCTCATCAAGGGTCATTGGTAAGCGTTAAGATCATTAATCATCACTAGTACCATAAATTATTACATTTACTGACTAATATCAATATCATCATGAAATCAACCTACAATGTCAGGGGTCTACCATAACATTTATGCTAAATGACATAGTCAGACAATACTGTGGGATTATTTTACATCTACTGCCATTACTAAAATCACAAGTATAATTTACTATCAACATCAATATAATCATAATCCATCCAAGCTAACATGTGAGCATCATTTTTATCATATATGAATATCAAATATTAGTAAAATCTCACCAAAGAGTATTAACTAACTTCATGATATTTCGCTTAATGCTAGCACATGTTTCTAGTGACATTAACAAGTATTTAATATCAAGTATACTTACTTCATTTCACTTGCAATCCAGGGTCATAGGAAATGATAGAGTTGGAGTGGTACTACATTTATCCTTGATTAATTAAGCTAATTTCCCAATTCCTACACCCATTAACATTTCCTTCATGTTTTAATCATCTGACACGTGTGTGAGTACATCCCACAAATTTGAACCCACCAACCTTCCATAAATAGATAACTTCCTCTTACACATTTGTCCCCTATATCCACCATGAGCCACTCAACTCTTACACTTGTCTCCCATTTAGAATTTATTGCCCATCCACCCAAGGTTGCTCACACATGTGTGAGAAACACATCATCTTGTAGATCCAACTACCCTTGCTTGCACGATGTCCACCTCATCAATCCAAATGCATCCTTGCCCCCCCTTTTTAACTTTGAATCTTAACCATCTATTTTCCTCACTTTCCTATTAATACGAACCTCTCTTTATGCATTTCATTAGTCCATCAATTACATTTTTATTATGCTAAAATCATTCTAGAGCTCTTAGAATGTATCTTGGTAATCTTAGTAATTTTACATAGTATTGTTCTCGTATTCTTGTTAATCATGACATATTTAGTTTAGTTTTTTCTCTCTCATCCATTAGTTTAATACAATTCTTCATTTAGATTGCATCATAACACTTCCATTAAATCCACCTACCATTTAGGAATCAAACACTAAATATAGTCCTCATGACAGATCACTCATACTCCATGACTACCATTACACCTCAACACCTCTTGATAGAAAACAAATTACAAATTGTCCCTAGAAATTCTAAGGTCTATGAGGACTCTCAAAAATCCATTATAACATGAACAAAAACTCTCACCCATGACTGTAACTCCTTCATTACATTGTCTTTCATGGACTGTGATTGTCCCCTCTCAACCAAACCTTCAATGTACCCTTCTATAGATCCTTGTCTTAGATCAACCCTTCACCCACTGGACTCTTAACTTCACCCTCATATAGGACACTTTTATCTCACTTCCCTAAACAATCAATACACTCAATCAATCTCCAATGTTTCATCAAGTTACACAACATACATTCACTGTCAAACTGTGATAGTCACTCTCTTATCCTCTAGGACAGTCACAAATGCAAATACCACAGGGTGTCCCTTACCTTCCAAACACTAGGACACATCAAAAAATATCCTCCTACACATTAATAAGACCCTAAAATCCTCTTCAAACTCACTGTATGAATAAAACACAATCAGACCATCATGTCACTGTCCTTTCTCAGTCCGAGACACGAATTACCATTATCCTCCATTCAAAACACGTGCAACTAGTAGCATGGATCCCTACAAACATTTTGGACATAGTGTACAAACCCCCAATAGAGTTTGAGGTTTCATTACATGTATATTTCATTGATTATACATTTTAATTTGTTCACTGGATACCCTAGACAGAGGGTTTGATAGTTACACAAAACCTTATATATCTTCGTCAATGTCGAATGAAAATAAATGCCACAAAGATTAAAATAAAGCCGAATCAATGCTCTAAAATGCCCAACCAATGGATCTTCAAAGAGTTAACATCTTAAATATAAAAAGAACACTACAAATAACTGTTAAAACTATCAGGATATGGAAATATGTAGGAAACAAAAACTTTTATTGATCATGGGCTGATTTTGGTCCAAAATTTCTCACTATTCCAAGTTTCTTTCTTAATATGTTATTCATTTTGAAATCCTTAATATATTTTACATCTTCTTATAAGGTCAATTTAGCCTTGTTTTGTAACTCCTTAATAGGTTTCACATCTTCCTAAAATTTATCAATCTTACTATAAGAAACCCTGTTTGTTTTGGCATTAAACCTTCTTGCAAATTATTATTTTGGCTAATTGACATTTTCTCCTATACCATGTATGCAAGTTATTAATAGAATAATTTCTTTGTTTGGTGAATTGTATAGTGGACTCTCCTATCCCTATATGCTTATCCACCACCTTCCATGAAAGTGACTTCACTATTTCTATTTCCTTCTATAGGGGATTAGAATTATTTATAGGAAATGAATGAACCTCAACATTTTAGAATCTACATTTTATGTCTCATCCCCTTCTCTCTTTAAAATTTGTTTCTTATTTTTATTTTTCTTGGTAAAGTGAGAGGGTTTTCGGGGCCTTGTTGGCATCCTCTTTGTCTTGAGGTAAAGTTAAATTTATTTTCTCCATGCTCTTCTTATAATTATTTACGCCTAATGCATTCTCTTCTTTGGAATTAAAGAGTGCATTGTAAATTTTAGTGCAGTGTATATGCATCTTCCATGTCTTCCCTGAAGTAGCCAACAATTAGATTAGTAGTTGTAATAGCTAAGGGTGTTTTAGAAGGAGATGATAATAAATTAATTTATTATGTACAAGATAATAATAAGGTATGAGGAATCTGCTTGTACTATGATATTCTAAATGTAGAATTAACTAGTAAAATTTCATTATGTCTCATGGCTTGTATTGTGATATTTTTAAATGTGGAATTAACTAGTAAAATGTACTTATGTTTCATGGGACCATTTCAATTCTAGTGTCTTAGGTCCCTTCATGGGATCATCACCTTAGGTACATGATGGTGACCTCATAGGGGTCTTGAATCCCATGATGGGGATTGATACTTGCAAATAATCACTCTCAGATACTCAAGCACAACCAAGATCCTTCATTACATGGTCCACATTAAATTCCAGATAGGTTCATACTTTGTACCATGAAATATATCATAGAAATAAGAAAGCAGGGCATAAGGAGATTTTTTCTTTAAGGGATAATTTTGGTTGTAACCTATCTTGAACCCTTTCAACAAATCCTTGAGCCACTACAGACCCCTAAGCATGATGAGGGAACCACTACTCATGAAACATGGGTCAATGAGTTTAACTAAAAAAACTATATAGTTGAATCCTTATAGAAATATCACACTTTGACTTGTTATGGAAAATATCTCCTACCTATTAATTGATGATCTTAAGAGGCTTTTATTCGTAAAGCTATAATTTTCTTTGTAAAGCTATACTTTTCTTTATGGTTTCTTTCTCAACCTAGATCTTATTAATTTGTAATATGCTTTTCAAATGATGTCCTTAATCTCATTACTCTTATTGATGAGAGGAGTAATGTTGATTTTACTCTAGTGGATTTAACTCTTTCTCAGGTATCAGGCTAATGATAAAACTGACCTAAAATGTGGCTGGGACCCAACTCTTGCAGACTTACTCTAAATTATTGTTACCACTAAGTTAGACTTTGAAATTAGTGTTATGTTGGTCTCCAAAAAAACTTGAAGTAACTGTCCTTGGGACATCCCCGCATCGGGTAGTTGGAATACCCGAGTACTATGTTAGTAT
Organism: Thuja plicata; assembly: GCA_018584345.1. Taxonomy (NCBI): domain Eukaryota; kingdom Viridiplantae; phylum Streptophyta; class Pinopsida; order Cupressales; family Cupressaceae; genus Thuja; species Thuja plicata. The sequence goes on from MU224516.1 coordinate 3,093,948, forward strand.
GTTGAATGTTAAATGGTTTTGGTTTGATTTGCAATTTTTCTATGATTAAGTATTTTAATTTGGTATATTATTGTGAAACATCATTTTATAACTAACATTTAAACTTATATATAACTATTTCTATGAATAATTTTGTACTTGCAATATCATTTTGTATATTTGTGAAGGTTATAGACTGAAGTTTCCATAGCCTGATTTTTTTGCCTTTGAAGAAAGACCATGTCAGATAATATCAACGAAGAACAAAATAAGGAGACAATTGCTAGATTGTGGTCTAACTTGAAAAGAAAAGGTGATAGAAAATGTTATTGTCCCTGTAAAATTTTTAAGGGCTTAAAGACTAGAAGACTTCTAATCAAAACAAATAAGAAAAATTGTAGGGATCGTGGTAACATTGAAGGGGGACATGATTATCATCCATTGGTAAGTTGTTCAGTATATCATTTTAAAAATTTATATACACAAGAAATCATTTGATGATGAGATCATGATCATAATTTATTTATGTTGATCATTTTATATAGGTTGAGCACCCCAAGGCACATGATATGGACCACCACAACCCAGAGAATATAGTTTTCAAAGTGGAGGAACATGGAGGTGTGAATATCAAAGCTGAAGATAATGATTCCATGAAAGATGACGATCATGCACTAGAAAACACAATTGAAGATGATGATACAAATACATTGATCCATGACATATTTAGTATTGATGCAAATGATCATGATGATCAAGATGACCTTGATGTTGTTCATGATTTACCTCGAGAAGGCATACGAGGCCCTTTACGAAATCTCCCAAACAACTCTTCTCTCTGTTGTATTGTTGTTGGTGAACTTAAAGGTTAAGAATAATTTATCCAACATAAAAATCTCACATATGTCATATATGTCATTATAGTTAATAAAGGGTGAATCATGTACCATTAATACTCTTAATATTAACAAATTATATTTTTTGCTGTAAATTGATAGGTGAGTTTTTGTTACCACCATCAAATATTCTACCTCGCTCATACCGAGAATTATCTACCATTATAGAAGATATTGGAATGGACTATCAAGAAATAGATGCTTGTCCCAAAATTCATATTATATTATTAGTAATAACTAAGAGGGGGGGGGGGTGAATTAGTGGCCTCAAAGCATTTGTCCAATTTAAACTTTAATTCACCAATCAATACTTCTCAAATTATTAAATACCAACAAGATGTATGCCTTTGAAATGCTTGAAATAAATAACTGTCTGTCAGTTTACCTTGTCTGTCCTTATTCTCCTTGATAATCGATAAGCAGTAGACTGTATTTACCGATACTTAGTAAATATGCAAAGTATACCAATCAATCCATAAATGCATATGTAGAATGTAAAACAATAAAGTAATGAACCATACACATATAACACAAGGATTTTAATGTTGAAACCTTGTTAAGGGAAAAACCACTGGGATCGGTACC
>MU224516.1:3112386-3129779 GCA_018584345.1 Thuja plicata
AAGAGAAGGGTTAATGCACAAATGAATCAACTATTTGGAAAGGAAAATAACAAAGGAGATACCTTAAATTCTGTAATTTATATATATAGAAATGATATATGACTATAATTGAAAAGATATAAGAAATTCACTAACCTTGAAATATTGCAGATCAAAGAATGCTATTTTCTAAGGTCTGTAGATTGTTTCTGGAAAAACTGACAGTTGATACCGAACCGAAATGCAGAGACGAACAAAACCTAGAAATCATTTTTGGTTCTGATGTTGTCTTATGAAAAAGGTCAACCTTGACCCAAAAATGTCAACCCTAACCCAATAATGTTGACCCTGACCTGCACAGATCCAAAAGTGACTTTGTTCACGGATCCTGAAAGTTTGCCGAAAGGGGTATCCAGATCTGGGTTCAAATCCACTATTCTGTACCTGTACCTGCAAGAAAAAGGAGATTATTTTGTTGTGGGGGAGGGGTTTGCCTTATTCAAACCCTAATTTAGGAATTAACCTTGAAATCAATAAAGTACAGAATGCTAATATGTAGTAGAATTGAATCTAACAATGAAGCTATGATATTCAATAGATATGTAATTGAAATTTGGATGTATGCAAGTATGTAAATATGAAAGTATGAAATCAATAGAAACCATAAACCTCCATGACTGTATGCTTGAAATCCAATTGAAGAGATGATGAAAGAGTCTTGAGGATGCACAAAGGATCTTGAAGGATGATCACACCATCATGATGGCTAGATCTAGGGCTTGAATGATAAATCTTGAATGCTTGAACCAAATCCCTTCAAAGGCTTGAGAGCTTGAATCCTTGATCTTCACTGGAGGAATTGAATGCTTGAGAGGAAGACTTGAACACCTTGAGAGATTGAGAACAATGGATGCTTGAGCAAAATCTTGATTAGAGCTTTTTGCACTTGGAAGACTTAGAGAAAATGAGAGAGAAATGCTTCCTTTTATATGAAATTAGGGAAAAATCTTCTAAGGAGGTCTACATAGGATAATTAAATTCTAATTAGACCCATTCCCCTAGAAAAGGACCTATATTAAATATAATTTAGGAATCAATGCTTTGGAACGTGAAACAGCTGACCCGAAAGCGGGAAAACTAAATTTTTGATGAGCCCCAGCAGCCGACAAGTTTCCCGATCTGAAAGGGGAACCTAGGTTAGGGTCAAGGTTGACCCTGACCCAGGGGGTCAGAACCCCTAGAAAATATGCCAGGTGGGATAGGAGGTGCCCGGAGAGGCCCAATCAGGGTCCTGAACCAGCACAGGAGCATGAGATGATGCAGAAACAGGATGATGATATGATAGAGGTAAAAAATGTCCACTAAGGAGGGCTAAACACTCTTAACATGGAAGTGCTTCCATTTTAAGATGATACAGATACATATGTAATAGATTACATGTTTATGATGATATATATGTGATTATTATGATGATCAATTGCATATATGATGATACATATGTGATGCTTATGATACATATGTATTTATTGTTTATCAAATTATAAATGTAATGCTTATGATGCTCAATTGTTGGTGTTGATTTCATGTATATATTTTCTGTGATGCTACCACCCTTGGTGGAAACATGTAATTGACTATAGACATCGACAACCCTTTTGTTGAGGACCATGCATAGTCTACATAAATTAAAGGTAAGGAATAATAAATATACAATGATTATGATGACTGCATATTGTTCATGTTGTCTACTATGCAATTTTTAGCTAACATAAGATAATTGAATTACATATGCAGGAACCTGAACCCCTTTCATGAGGATCCTTCATAGTCTCATGGATTGACAGGTATAAGTCAATATACCCTATAGGATCAATTTATTTAATACAATTATCAACACTTGAGGCCCCAGTTGGAATTATTCAAATTTTAATCTCAACATCAACTTTAGGGTTGACTTCTTCATCAACATTACCCTCATTTTCAAAATATTCAAAAAATAATAATCCATGATCTTCTTAATATGGATCTCTGACACCTACATGTTACCATCCACATAATTCAAACAAACAACCTTCACTAAAAATGAAAGGTTCATTCATACATCAAACACTATAAGGTCCTTAGTCATTCCAAGTGGGTTCAACAACAATTCTATTACCAATCTCAGGAATTGGTCTAATAGAAAATATATCTTTAGTAGATGTGATTGTCATTACCAGTCTAAGATGTCTTCATGCCTCCAAAGTTCTTGTATGTTGCTCACACCAAAAAAGAGTCCTTTTTTGCCCATATCAACATCTACAAACAAAAACCAGTCACATCCACAACTCTTGACCACAATAATATGTGTAGTGTTCTTAACCATGTTTTAATCACCAAAAAAAATACCAATACACTAATATAATCCTTGACTGATCCATATCCTCCTTTAGTAGTAAGCTACAACTTGGGACTGTCACTATCCCTCCATTGATAATCAACAACATCTGTAACAAAAGACCTTGATCAAACGTCAATAAGATCCTTTATTCCCTTTACACTTACAAATTGTCAACATCCAATTGGAGATTTGAACAATCATTTAATCAAATAAAATTGTAACTAATCACCAGTGTTATTGTTACTTAATGAGAGGTAGTTGTATACCCAAAAATCTTGCAAAGAACTTCATCACTCATGAATACTAAATAAGTGCATGCTCTAGGTGTTCAATACATTTATTGGCCCTGTTTATTATTAGATTCAATCCCCCAATCATATAGTTATCAATAAATTCCAAAAAAAAAAGGACTGCACTGTCAACAACATAGTAAATTTATCACAATAGCCCGCTAGGGCATCAAATTTCTCCCAAGAAACACAACCATTCAATGCCAAACTGAGTTCATTTCAAAGTTCAAGGAATCCACTTGCAAATATCCTAGAATGAGATTTTTCCATCAGTTAAAATGAAAGATGTAAGTAAACCCTTGTCTCTAACTCCTTAATAGAGGGTTTTACAATAGTTTTTAGAAAATCCATTAATTCTCTACTAGATATCGCGGCCAAATCCCAAAATGGGTTTAAAATAAATTGAATTCACCCTTAAACACTTCCCAATATGATTGAATAAGCATTCAATCTGTTTACTTATAACAAAAATCCCCAAACAGTGACTAGCATGACTATACCCAAAAACTATTCGACAACACAATTGCTTACACCTACCAAATACTCTATTCATTGATTAAATATGATAAATTTCACTATGATATTAAACCCTATCATCTCAAATCTGCATTTCCTCCTTTATACATCGTATTTGCATCCTCAAACAAGGATGAGCACTTGACTATCCTCTTCCTACAGGGTGACAGTTAGAGGTGCACGTGATTTTAATCTTTTTTCAAGCTTCCTCTAACCTCACACACACTCAACTCGATCATTTCAATAATTTTATAATTTTTTATGGACATAACTTTCCAACCACCTTTTAGGACCAAACACCTACTTATTACTTTGTTTTGCAGATTTTTACAAAAGTTGCATAATGCAACTTGCTACCTTTTTTGACATGAACAACCAAAATATTGCATGACCCTTCTTAACACAAACAGATGGTCCTAAAACAACATATGAAACCCCTCCCATCCTTCATTGATTCATTTTACATATTTTGACTCTCTTAACCAATTCAAGACCTTAATGGATAATTTTGACAACTTTGTACAAATGGCTTCAATTTCCCTTACATATTGATTTGTCATGACTCAAAATACATTGAAATGACCTTATGAATTCAAACATTAATGATTTTGTTCATAATAGAACCATTTGACATCTTGTAACCTCCTTTCCAAACTCACCAACACCTTTCCTTATAAAAGGTTCACTCAATCCCTTCACTAACAATCACCATTGTATCAATGACTGACCCACAAGTTGTTCTTAGTGGACTCATTACATGTTAATTATCTTCCCAAGATCCACTAAATCACACAAACATAACCTTGACTTGACTGTCCACAAAAATTTACCTTGACCAATCCATGTCTTCATAACCCTTTCAACCATAACCAAATAATTCATTCACCCACTGATCAACCTAGAGATATTATTAGACCCTTCTAAAATTCTTTCAATCACTTGACAACATTTATTAAAACTGATCCATTATAAAAATCAAGACAACAATGACTGCCCCATATTAGCCTCACACAACTACCATGTATCCAATCACCATACCTTGGACAATATTGTACACAAAAAAGGAAACCAACTTGTTTACAATCTTGGAGACTCCTTTCACAACCATTCATTTGGTCCCTGACAATGCACAACACAAAATTTGAACTAAATTAATAAAATTTACCCATTGTTACCACTGTCACTTTAGGAAAGTCTGTCATACCTCTGAGACAAACACTTTTTAAAGACCTTCTTCTGATCACTTGGCCACAACTGCACTTCTAATGCATGGACTCATGTTCCCTATACCTACCCATGCCCTTGGCACACCTTCCAATGCTTTCATACAGTTTGTACTCTCAGAACTTGTAAGCTTACTGTTGTTTAATGTATTATTGCTCCTGCACCATTATTGCTAATATATTTAATGTTTTATATATTTACTGTATTATTCTTCAGGTCATGTTAATGATCCTGTGCAAACACCACCTCATCCAAGGTCAACCCCACATGTATTGCCGACTGCAATGTCGGAAACATGCAACATGAAACATGCAGACATCCTCTACTGCACATGATATTGGTAGAGCCCTCTTTTTCTCTCTCTCTCTCTCACTATCTTTTTTATGTATTTATTTCCCTTGAAGTGATCTTTCTTGGGGGCATTTCATAGTGGATTCATTTTCTGCAGTAGGAGATGCACATGAGGATGTGCTAGAGGCAACTATTGGTGATAACATACCATCGTTTCCTGGATCTTCTTGTATTTCTAGTACAATAACATTACAGGCCACATTGGTGGTGAGCGAAGAAGAATTGATTCCCTTAAAGATACAGAAGGTTCTAGGTATTTTAAAATTATTATTAAATATAGTATAATTTTAATTTACTTATTGATCACTCATTTTGGACAAATGATCCCATGATTTTTTTGCAGGAAATGATATTTTTATAAAAATCTTAATGACATTGCATTACAGATATTTGGGCCCACCATATGTAAAATGTGGAACATCATATGTGAACTAACTCTAATCCACTATTTTGATTTTATATCATTGCTAGAATAGTTTTCCTTTCATCCATTTCTTAAACTATATTAAAGGTAGCTTCAGGTCATTTCTTAATCTAATAGGTTTGTTTTTCTTAAAAGTTGGAATGACCAAGAAAAAAGGTTAAAAGATGAATTCACAAACCGCATGGTTGGGTTGTTTAGAGCTGACACATTAAAAAAAACCAAGCTCCTTGAGAAATATGGAACATATATAAAGTATGTGAGGGACCAATACATGACACATTTAGAGAAGAACGTAAGTACGAGCGTCCCCTCATGATTCCAGAGGAGTGGAAGGACTTGATTTTGGACGCGAAGGAGAGAATTGAAAGGAAAAAAAGGAAACACACTAGCAGATGCCAAAACAAGGTATGTGCTACTATTAAGAATGTATTATGTACTAATTACTCTTTATATTTATATTATATAACATATTTCAAACTTTTCATAGACTAAATGACACATCAAAGGAAACCAAGGCAAGACAACAAAAGCACGGGCAACACAAGCTCGGCTCTAGTGGTTATATGAAACTTTCCGCACAAATTGCAAATATTAGTAAATGAAATATCGCATCAGGAAATTTATAAATTGCAAACAATTTTTTTTTATGAAACAATACAAGAAAAATTCATGATACTAAGCAAAAATGTAGGGCTCTGAGTTCAATAGAGTGCCCATAGAAGATGAGAAGAGAATTGCCTACCAGAAAGGCTATACAACCATGGCTAAATGGCTATGAGAATTGAGTGGGGAAACAAGAGATTCTGGTACATTTGTCACATAGGTAAATAAGCTAAATGAATATTATTTCAAATTGAATACTTTGCCAATAATCTATTTGATGTTAAGTTCCAACATAAAGTGACTATATTTGTTTTAAATAAGCAAGCAATGATAACAATGTGCATGACATTGGAATGCAACATGTTAATCATGGAACAAAACCTGCACATGATGAAGGTTCGGATGTGCATCCCAATAGTGGAGGTATTCATTTGTTATTCAATTTGTTTTATGTAATTATTAATACAATTAAACATCTTAAATTGAAATTGGTGTATTTATACTCCAGAGGATCTAGAGGGTGTTGAACATGTTAAGGTTGAGGTTAGACAAAATGATCTGGAAGATGATGAGGCCCCATCAGGTAAAGAGTGGCATAGTTATGTTCTTTAAATTAATGAAATACTTGTAACAATAATAAAAAAATGTTTTGAATTTAACCCATTTCTTTTTTATTGCAGAGGACCCCCCTTTGCATTAGTGTCCTCATCCTCAGTATAGGACTAGGCATACATTGAGATCAAAAGAAGAGGGAAGAACAATTGAAGAGGGGGGAAATGATGAAGAAAACAATGCTCCACTTAGTCTTTACATAACTTCACAAAAAAAAGTAAAAAAAATAAATGATTGTCTTATTTGATAATGATTGAATTTTATGTGTTAATGAATGTTCATGAATGATATGTGTTCATGAATATTGATGAATTTTGTGTGTTAATGAATGCTATGTGTTAATGAATGAATGTTATATTTTATTAATGGATGAAAGAATGAATGAATGTTAGATGTTAACGGGGAATTTAGAGTGATGTTAGGGGGGAGGAGCCAAATGAGCTTCCACCTTCACGTGGTTGGACTTATTAAGTAGATAATATTAAACTATTCTCAAAACAAAGCAAAGCTCAATAAGATAACACACTTTTCAATATTTCATTTTGTTGCACAGTTAATCTTATTGAATAATGTATATTGAATCTTAATTGCAAGGTCCAAAAGAGCCAACATGAACAACACCACCACAAGTTGCTGGGTCTAATGAACTCACGTATTTCCTTGTATGTATCCTAACACTATGATTTTCTTCTAGTGCTGATATCCATGGCACAACTGCAAAATTTTTGAATATGCCTCATCCTTGTAAGTTTTTTATTAGTTGGCATTTTCTTTAGCATTTTTTAATTTAGTGCTCTAATTTTTTGGAGAATTTTTAAGTTTCATTATGAAGCTTAGATGAATTTTTTGAAGCCATTATACTAGTATATATGCATGCCATTCTCCTCTTTACTGGTAAGCTTGTCTCTTCTTGTCTCTAAGATATTGAAATTTGGAACCCTCATGAAACTTGTATCACTCTTGATGCTCATGAATATTAGACCTATTCTATTCTTTATGAGTTGCAGTTTCCTTGAACTATTTTCTCAAAACCCTTACATGGTGTTACTCCTTTGATTCTATACATTATATCACAATGGTAATAAGGTCCTTTATTTGTCGCAAGTTTCTAATCATGAAAAAAGGATTGTACCTCTCTATTATTTTCTATAATGTTATGTAGATTTTCATTATCTTCTCATACTAGAACTTTATTTTATAGTTACTTAATATCATACATATCTTATAACTTTTGGAATAATGGAATGGTGTGTACTGAGAGGGGAGGGATGAATCAGTACCCTTAAACTTTTTATCAACTAACCCTTAATGATCTTTCCTTGCATTACCGACCATAGATGCTTTTCTATCTTATGCATGTAATATCAAATTATAAACTTAATTGCATGTAAAAAATCATAGAAACATTCATGAAATGCAAGTACACATGACATAAGAATTGGTAACACAAAAAAACCCTGTCAGAAGGTAAAAACTACGGTGGGGATGAAACCCACAAAGCTTCACTATCTGTAGAATGGAAGGTGTCGGTTTCTATAAGTGTGATCACTTATGATGATCTTACCCTGTTAGGAGTAACATTTGAGACTTGTTAAGGTCTACTCTGTTAAGAGATTTAGACTATTAAGTGTGCACTCGGTTAAGAGATTTACATAAGGATTGTTAAATCCACCTTCTTAAAGGATTTCTTCTATTTTCTACAATTGTTAGAGTAGTAAAAAATACTTGTTGACCTGATAGTATGCAATCCTGAATTGATGAATACAGATCCTTTAAGTTCACAATATATATGTATCACCTATAGTGATTGATTAATACCTTTGTTCTTCTTGGTAGCCTTGAATCTTTTTCTCCATAACTGATTTCATATTTTGTTGTCCTTCTGCATAAAACTCTCTATCTGATCCATAGATGTCTGTTGTGGCTACAATTATCAATGTCTGATTGATTTGTACATATATTTATACAATGTATTTGACCTATTTTGGTTTTATGCTTTACAATGAGAACTCTATGATCAAGGGTTTACAACTTGACCTTGATCTCCTATTTTGCAAGTTTTGAATTAGTTAGACTGATTAAAACAATTACATATGCTTTAATTTTCCCTCAAGAAATGGTTTTAAAGATAAGTATAAAGCTAAATATAAAACTCAAGTGTTTTATCTGATGTGTAACTCAGATCCACATTTCTCAGAATTAAAGTTGTCTCTCGGTAGACTGGTGCTCAGGTTTCTCTGTAGTCTTTGTGCTCTCGGGTTCCTTTGTGAATTGTCTGTCAGTTTTCTCAGTACATTGTGTTGTTGGTTTACACTGTAAACTGTGCTCTTAGTTTCCAATGTAAACTGTCTATCGTGATGACATTAATTTTCCATTAGTATACAAACAACACTTTCGGTAAGCCTACACCAAAAGATAGGAAAGAGAAAACCAAAGATAAGATTAAGAGATCACCAAAGATGACTAAGTACAGAGAGAATCGATGACACAAGTTAGTGTGGAAACCAAAAATCATAAAGTAGAGAGATAAACTGGAACCCGATAGAGGAACCCAAAATGAAAGTTATAGTGCAGATTGAGAAGGAAAATACAATGCAATCGATAGAAAAAACCGAAGGATAGTCAAGCACGACTGACAGACAGAACCGAAAGTCAGTTGCAACCCACAAAAAGTGGATTTGACTTCCACATTAGATAAAGCAAGTGTATTCTATTTATATGATATTTAATTATTTTAAATCCATTTTTTTAGGGAAAATAAATGTTAATGTAAGTGTTTTAATCAGTCTAACTGATTTAAAACACATAGACTAGGAGATCTAGGTATAAGTTGTAAACCTGATCTCAGAGTTAACATTGTTTTTATCAAAACTCGATGAAGTAAATCCATCTATAAATAGATGATGCAATCATTCATTAGAGTGGGTGTGTGAGAAGAAAAGGAAAGAGGAGAACATAATGAGCACATATAAGGATTGAATTGAGAGTTTCAAGAGCCAAAACAAAAAAAGAAGGATTTGGTTAGCAGAACCAAGAACAGACGAAACCGATAATCAGAGGTATTAATCAATCACAATTAGGTGATAATATTTTTCATGTAAACTACATAGGATCTATATCAGCAATAGGAGATTGCATTTACCAGGTCAATTTGTAATTTTCTATCATTCTAACAAGTGGAGAAAAGTGTAAAAATCCTTTCAAGGAAGGTGGATTTAACAGTCCAACATCAAATCTCTTAACCGGGTGCACACTTAACAGTGTTGCTAAAGCTCTTAACAGAGTATACTTTAACAGGTCTCTGCTGATACTCCTAACATGGTAGATCATTAGAATTGATCAAATTGTAAGCCTTAACCGGCCCCTTCCAATCTACAAATAGTGAAGTTTTGTGAGTGTCATCCCCACCAATTTTTTTACTTCCTAACATGAGTTTTCTGTGATATCATATCTTGTGTTATATGTCAATTATTTTCATGAATGATTCACATGTTTATTAATGTTATGAATTGATATAACTCACATCAAGATATTTTAGATCAGATTGAATGGACATGCAATTGATTACAAAGGTTAAGTGATTAAAGGATACAAAAAGTTTTAGAGGTACTGATTCACCCCTCCCCTCTCAGTACATACTTCCCATTAATCCTGACAATTGGTATCAGAGATAAGTCTCTTCTTGGAAATATTAAAGGCTTAAGAGAAAATATCATACAATGGAGAAGTACAAACTTGATAAAAATATTGAGAACAAAAAGCTTGAAATTCAGATGTTCTATGAACAGTATAAAGAAGCTAGAATCAACATGAGACAGTTGCTGGATGAAAGAAAGAATATGGAATCTCACCATAATGAGACAAATTATCATGAGGAAGAGATTCCATATTTCTTTGAGTCTTCAGGATCAACTACAAACAAAGCATCAGATACATTAGAAGAAAGCATCACAAGCCTAACTGAGATCAATCTGCATCTGGCTGGACAAGTTAAATATCTGCAAATCGGTCAAGAGACACAGATGGTAAGGATGATTGAAGTCATGAATAATGCTAGATAGGCTGAACAAGAAAAACACTAGCTATTGATGATAGAAGAAAGATCACAGAAAAGATACAAGAAAAAGAGTCTGAAATATGAAGACTTACAGAGCATCACCATGAGATAACAAATCAGATTATTTTTATGAGTCAAGAGGCAAACAAAATAAATGTTGAACTCATTGAAAGAATACAAGCTATCAGTGAACTGAGGTATGAGAATGAAAATTTAAAGCATGAATTAAGAATACAACAATAGCATAATGAAATTATCAAAAAGGCTGAAGAAAGAAATAAAAGAATGGATGATGTTCTTGAGGGACAACGAAGAGTCAACAATAACAACGGTCTACACTTTATCAAAAATGGAGAATCATCAAATCAATCCAATCCAAAGAATGTCTATTAAAATCCAAGACCAATAAATATTACATGCAATCACTGTGGAAATCAAGGCCATACATCAAATGTATGCAGAGGAAAAATGAAAGGTATTCCTAAATCTACAACTTCATTCATAGGATTATGTTATAAATATAACAAGAAAGGTCATAAAGCATATGAATGTAAGTATGAGATGAAACGACCAAAGAAGGAAACCTACATGGACAAATACTATCCTACATGCAAAATGAATGGACACACAAGTCTTAAATGCTGGAAAAAGAAAAGACAATCGTGGAAGCCAAAAGGTCAAGAAACTCCCTATCAACCCAAGAGAATCAGTAATCAGTATGTATAGGACTACAATACTTGGACAAATTGTACATCATGTGGAAGATATGGTCACATTGCTACAAACTGTATGAGACAATGGACTAGAAATTATAGAGGCCAGACAAACGCTAGAATGACATGCTTACACTGTCATAATGTTGGTCATATGAAGAAATACTGCAAAGACTGAATGACCAAGACAAGCACATATCCCAATGGAAACACCATTGAAGATATCCAGAGGGCTAGAGACAAAATATGGAGAAAAGGTTCAATCAATGATGAAGCTGGAATGAGAAATACAAATGGGGACACCCCATCCAATGGATGTGGTGACATCACCAACCCCACCTAAGCAGAACAAGTAAGTATGGAACTGCATTACCCCAAGCTATTAATTTACATTAGTTCCATAATATGTTGATATAATTCCAAATTAGCATAAGAAAGATGCATCATGGTTGTACTTGTTAAAATATGTGATAACTATGCTTTCGGGCATATATACCAAAACCCGTTGGCATATACTCAAAGTTAAGACTGCCTACATTTATGAGATGCATCGGTTAAAAGCAAAAGTTGCTAGTATAGACCAAGCTGCGTCGGTAAACAAGCACATGAAAAAGTTGTCAGTGATACTGAAACCTGTCGGTAAACGCAAAGTGAACATCGACTGCTCCAAAACATTGTAAGTATCATCAATGGAAGTAAAGCCTTCACTGAAAAACTCAATATTCATACACCAACGAGTTGGTAAGCATTTATGACATGCATTTTAGGGCAACGACTATAAATAGGGCATCAGAATGACTCATTTGTCACGACACCCAGAGAAGAGCGACCAAAGGTGATTTTCGAGCAGAAAGAAACCTAGCTATAGAGTGATCATGACTTGACCTCAAACACTCCAAAGAAGCTCAGAGATGTTTGCAAGCACAAACAGTAAGTTCTTTGAAACTGACAACTCCATTTTTACGCATTACACAGAAGCCCTAATTTTCTAAAAATGACATCGACTTCATGAACTGGGAAATCTAAGAATGCAAAGAAGGATGAGTTCAAGCTCATCAATAACATGACATGTGAGGAACCTAATTATAAGATCCATCTGGAGGTTTCCTCACAACCTGATGACGCTAGTGCATTTTTGCGTAATCCAGCTAGGGTTTTGCTAGTTGAAGATGTTCGATCCTTCATACATTGCAAGATTGCAGAGATTGGAATGTCAGAGGTAGAAGAAGCTTATAAGAAGCTTTGTAACAATGATGGAACACTTAAGGAAGAGAACAAAAACATTGAGGTGAAAAGGCTCACCAATGCCCTAATGTTTCCAGAGGTATTCAAAACTGATTGGATTCGGTTAGTACTAAGTAGAATGCACAACAACAAGTTATGGTTGGATGGACCAAAGGCAATAACCTGAGATGTCATCCATGCAGTCACCGGTTACCCTGTAAAAGGAACTGAAGCATCCACATAAGGAAGAGACCGAGAAGATGACAGGAGCCAAATGGGATGGCCGAGGATTGAAATTAACAACAATAACCGATGATGAGATTAAGTTTGGTGCATGTGTTTTGGGTTACAAATTCTTCCAGGAAAGCATATTAAACAACATAGCATCAGGTGTAGTGGACACAACCTAAAAAATTATGAAGAAGGGTACACAGTTGGACTTATCCGAGCTACTCCTGAATCAGTTGAAGGACAACCTAAAGACAATCAGGAAGGCTTAGTCAAACACTTGTAAGTTTGGCTCACTAATAATGTGTATCTTCTTCTATTTTCAAGAAAAGTTCCCATAGGTAGGAGATGTAAAATGGGACAACACCAAACCGGTCACCATGCAAATCAGTGAGCACATAGTTGCACTGGGAGATAAATTTGAAATAGTCATGGATGAATACTTCAATGTATTCAAAGACCAAATACAAAAGAGGGTAAGAATCCCCGAGAAAATCATTGAGCAATATAAGGATGAAATATGCTTCATGGTTGACACAGATAATACTTACATCAAACCTTCTATAGAAAGGACAACATGGTTACTGTTAGGGTTTTTTCTTGCAGGGCCTATAAAATACTTGATTAACTCTATGACTCCCAATGCCTTAAAACTCTGACTCAAGCAAGAGAAAACACTAATTGATGAGGTATTTTGATAACACTGGGGATACCTATTATCACCTCGTTCTTTTTTGAGATCCACTAACTCAGGCAGATTTTACCTATGATTGATTACTGACTTGACAGTACCTTTAGAGTGGATTTTTACTTATTTGCTGAATGCTCTATTTCTCATATGGATAAATAGATAACATTGCAAATAACTATGATTACTTTGAGGAACAGTTTAACAATCCAAATCATTATCTTGATTATAACAGACAACAACATGATAAGGAATCTCATCCTTCTTTCCTTTTATAATTCTTATGAATTTAGGAAGAATAACCTACTTGACTTTCTCTCTAAGAAGTCAACAAACTCAAATTGTAAACTCTGTGAGTACAATTGATTTCAAACATATGCTCTTTGTGTAAGTGTAATTCATTTTGAATAATTTTAAATATTTGGATGATGATGGATTACTTGATAGGTTCTTGACCAGTGCCTATCCTTGGGTGATAGAGTCAAAAGATATAAATCCACAAAAATAAACAAATAAGAATACTGTAGGATTCCTTACAACCTACATACAACTCAGGTAAGGTGCCTTGCAAATTACCCTGTCATTCCCACAATGCTGTATCAAATCCTCAATCACTGTTGTACTCTCTGAAACTACTCACAAAATTTAATTCTCTCCTTAAAAGAAACTTGAAAATAATTAGATAGCTACCTTATAGAAAATATGTTTAACATGCCTTACAAATTAAACATAAAATAGTACACACAATAAGTAAAGAGACAACAACAATATAGAACAAAGTTGCACTGTATTTTAATACAGATTGAAATCTAGAAGTCTGGCTTGCAATTATATTTTCATCTCTCTCAAAACTATTACATTTGATCTATTTATATGTCTAAACCATCTTGGAATCCTTAAGAAAAGGATGCAAGAAGCTTTGGATGGTCTAAGAAACCTAACCCTAAAATTGCAGAAAAAACAAAAGAGAAGAGTGACCCAAGCGGTGGAAAGACAAAAGTAGAGGATAAAATTTGATCTGCTCCTTGTCTTTATGTGATCCTTGACACCTTTGGTTTGTGTACTCCCAGGATAGTTTATGATATTATTTAATGATGACTAACTTTTCATTTCTCCAAGAAATTGTGTGTTAGATCCTAAAACATTCTTTTGTTCCTCAAAAAGTCAATTATGACAGCATTCTTCTTTTCTGTCTTTATATGGACTTTGGCACCTTTATCTGATTATGTTCAGGATAGCATCAAATGTTTGCATTGAGACAAAGTGAACATCATTATAGGCTAACCTACACTTTTCTTTTATGATTGCTAACCTTCCCGTGCTCTTAGATTAGGTGCCAAGTGTCCCCTTTTTCACTCTTCATCCAAGACATCAACATCCATTGTAGCAACCTTCTTTTTCTCTGGCTTTGTCTTCAGGTCCCACTCTGCCACATCATCTTTTGTAGGCCAATTAAAGCTCTAAATACTTTGTAGTTATGCCTTTTTCCTCTCCCATCTGACATCAATTATGCCTTTAACATCCATTATGAATTTATTAATGTCAGTCTCTGCCTTAAAAGCTTCATCTAAAATCTTATTATATCTTTCCATATCTAAATTTGAATCTAAAATAAATTCCTCTTTATTAGGTAGCATGTTGTCAAATTCACTTTTCCAAATCTCCAAGGCCTTGATATGATCATCTTCTCCTTTGATTGGAGGAATAAACCAGTTAAAACTTGATCCCAAGAGGCTGATCTTTGCCTCAATCTGATTTAGCTTTCCGTTGAAGAAAGGTAAAGCCACATTTATTTTCTCAATCTCATCCCCCACCTCTGTCACAATCTCTGGTAGATCTTGCCTATGTGGTTGTAAATAAGCCAACTTTTCAAATAGTTGTACCCTGTGTGAGGCCTCACCCCGACCCATCATAGCTTTACTGCTCGATCACACTTTGATACTTTATGTTTTGATACATTGATACACTTTTTGATTATCCTGACAGAGACTCGAGATATTATGTTATGATGATGATTATATTGTGTGGATTATATTTTGATATGGATTAGACCTAGAACAAGTGGTTGATTTTGATTATATATGTTTAGATAAGTGAATTGATGAGAAGATCAAATCATGATTAGACTTGATTATTTCATGGATGTTATGTCATGATGATTATGGAATTATTATGTTTTAAACATTTCTATATGAAAATTGCAATTAGAAATTTAATTATGCTTATTGATTAATGTTGCTAATTATGAATTGAAAATGTATATTGCATGTGATTTTATTATCTTGGACTACTGATGCTCGAGTTTAGTGTGCAGGAAAGAGAACCATGGATTTATTCAGAGAATCAGGGCTAAACACATGTGAATTGAGTAAGCCAAGGTTTAATCCAATAAGAGGTTGAAACCTCATTGTAATGTGATCTTTGTTGTAAACGTAATCTGAATGTGTGTTAATAGCTTAAAATTTATGTTGTTTCTTGGACATGTCATTGTGAATGTGATGTGTATTTTTTTTTAGTGTCACTTGACACTTGTATTGTCCATGTGGATAGTGACATGTCAAAATTAGGGCTTGGGAAAGAATCCACAAACCTTATAGGTTGTTATATTAATCCTACTTGCATATAGATGTCTTGTAGGGATCACATCAAGTTGGAACTCGGATTTGAACTTTAGGGGTACCTTGGAGGGGTCAAAAGTGACCCTAGAGTGTATTTTTGGCTAAAATTAGTTAACCCTAAGAGGTACCTTGGGTTAGGGCTAGTTTTTACCTATGGAAGAAACCTAGGTCACCATTATGACTCTCCAAAATGACTACTTTTCCAAAATGTTGAAAATGGAGATGGCCACATGCATCTAACTTGTCCCACACTCCTTACTAAACTCACAATTAAGAGGGGAGACAAGAGGTAAGACAAAAGGCTAGATGTCATGTCTCATTATTGATAGGTCTTGAGTACACTTTTGGGGGTCTTTTTAGAGGGTTTGGAGAGACTTAGTGGTTGTTCACCCACTCTCTAATTTTAGAGACAATTAGGGTTTGGATAAAGGAAGGATAATGATTTGGGCTCTTCTCAAGTTTCATTTTTCCATAACACATTTGGAAGGTTGGTCTCCATTGCCATGAAGTGCTTGTTTTATTGCAAGTAGATTTGTATGTTATTGTTTTATGAATATTAAATCTTGTATGGTGTTCATGTATGTAATCTTGTATAGTGTTGTTTTATGTAGATTTTGTTGTCATGTGTTGGGTTGGGAATACATTTGGATATTGTATCAATTCTTGTTCTTTTGGATTGGGAGTGTTGTTCATGGGAGTTAAGGCATTACTCACCCTTTGGGAAGGGAAGAAGTGGCCTTGGGTGAAGGGGTTAGTTGGGATCTTCATTGTAGTGAGAGTCTCTTCTCTTGGAGAAGAGGGATAATTTCATAGAGTATGGGCTCCATGAAGCCATGTTGTAAATATTATTTTGGTATAGAAATGACCAAATGTGTATATGGAAGGAATGTCAATGAAGCCTTGGAAAGACATGGAGAAACTCTTATTGAAGAATTTGAAAATACAAATGGAATTCTCCTCGAAAAATCCCACCTTCACCCTACTTCAATGGGTTTGGAAAACTCATTTGTGAAACCTTGGTTGGGAGTTTATTGTTGTTTTGTGCATATATGATGTTTTGTGAGAATTTGGATGTGTTATCTTGTTTAGCCTTGGCTCTCCAAGCTCAGGGGTGGTCTCCTTGAGACCTTGGTTGGGAGGTGAGCTTCCCATGGTTCCCCTTATAAAATTTACAGGTTTTTGAAGTCAAGATGATGGTGAAAGAAGCTTGAAAGAAATCCCTATTTGGGGGTAGCAACTTCAATGTTGTATAGTCACTCATTTGTGTTGAAATTCATTTTTTTGTCGATTGTTGTAATGTTCATTTTGGAAGCTTTTCAAGCTAAATGTGAAGAGTTCTCATTCTTTATGTAATGATTTATTAAAGGAAGAAATGTTGCATACCATCCATGTATTGTATAGATTTACCATCTTGAAGATGTGTAATTGTAGTTTGTAAGATTACCATAATGTAAATGATGGATTCTTTAGTTCATGCATATTGCAT
>MU224516.1:3129829-3142527 GCA_018584345.1 Thuja plicata
TACCATCCATGTATTGTATAGATTTACCATCTTGAAGATGTGTAATTGTAGTTTGTAAGATTACCATAATGTAAATGATGGATTCTTTAGTTCATGCATATTGCATTCTATTTCTTAGAAGAAAAAAAAAGAAGTTAACCATTCATGTTAGAGGGATATCCAATATTGAAAGAGAAAGACAATATAATAGTTTCATATCATAAAAACATTGAGGATTTGTGAATCTTAAAATCTCCATTCCAATCTCAATTCTTGAGAAGAAGAAATAACCTTGATAACAATAACAAATCAAACTAGTTAGTATGTTAATGTAAAAAAATCAATTAATGCTATTAGTCCTCTTAGTATATTGCTCAAATAAATCAAACCAAATGCATATAATGACCTATTACAAAAATTAAGCCAAGAAAATCAACATGGAAGGACTTAGAACAAATTAGGCCCATGACACTTTCCAGATTTAGAGAAAAAATGCTCTCTGGAATTTGTATGGGAAAGGAAATATTCTCCTTACCACAGAGAATATTCCTTTCCCAATGTGCTCTCTCTCTAATTAATCTAGTCTCCTAATCCCACTAGCATAACCTTGAAATTAATCCTAAATTCTATTAAACTCATCTTGCACTTTTACCCGTTTCTGTGGGCCCCACCTTTACCATACTCCTCACCTCTTTACCTCCTTTCTTGGGCGTAGGATTGTGTTAAGTTTGTAAAGTAAATCATTCTATTTTGGGGCTGCAAACATGTTTCTTTAACTACCCAAAACCTGCGCCATTTTCCCCTACTCCCTTTCTGAAACGTCATAAAACCTCTTCCCAAGGTCAACTCCCTCCCCTTTCTTCATCATGCGCTTGCCTTCTTCAAGGGGCCTCCTTACTTAGAAACCCGTGCCACCTTTTGTTGTCTTATCTTTTCATGTGAAATTCCTTGTATAGGAATGGGGGTAAGTTAGGTGGTGGGCCCCAAAACAAGTCATTTAGACCCGCACTCCTCCCAATAGGAATTTGACCCCTTATGCATATTGGACTTGTGATGGGGGAAATAATAGATTAATAAGTTAGTAGATTAATAATTTAATAGATTAGTAGGTAGTTAGATTAGATTTATAGGTAGTTAGTAGATAGTTTAAGTTAGTTAATGAGATCTATTTCTTTATTGTTTTAATTCTTAGTTGTGTAGTATTTTTTACACATATAAATTGATTCAAAGATGTAGCTTTAATTAGTAGATTAATAACTTTTGTGTTATGAAAGATGAATGAATTTATTAACATGATCAAATTTAATTTGTATTGGATCAACTTATTAAAATAATAATTAATCATTCTAATGGGTCCTTAACATTAGTTGTTTAGGTTATTTTAAAATTGTGAAATTTGTGAATCAATTTCATAGGGATTTTGGCCTAAAATTTTGATTAGCCTATTAGAGAAGTGGATTTACTCAATTTATTCAAATGTATAGTTAATGTTAATTTAAAATTTATCATGATAAAAAAGAATTATGTTACTCTTGTGTTCAAGGGGTTAGGGGTTATGTTTAATTTCAATTAGCAGTTAATTTAAATTTTCTATTAGAAGATAATTTAATTGTCTTATTAAAGTTTAATTTAAAGTTGTTTTGTTAGGGGATTGATGTATTAGGATTGCATGTGTTTTTCACAAAAGGGGAATAATTTAATTAGAAATGATATTGGTAGGTTAGGAAATCAAATTTTATTTTGGCTATTAGATTTTAATTAATAGTTATTTGGTATAGTGAAATTGTTATTAAGTTTTAATCATGTCAAATGATAAATGTTTCATGTTGTTTGTTAAAAAAGGGAGTAGAATATTAATTAGACTAGGTTTTGAGCTAGTAGTTAATGTTGAAAGAAAAATGGAACTAAATTTTAATGGATTAATTTGTAATCTAGGTTAAGAGTTAAGTAAGCATTAGGTCAACCTAATTCAACATATGTTCATAACAACTAACTATCATCATGATTCTAAATGTAGTTAATTATGGAATCAGAGTTAGATCAACCTGAGTTAAGCGTTCATATAACCTGTGGAACAAGTTGATGCTCTAACTCTGCATCTATTTGTGGCGTAACCCTAATTCAATCTACGTATAATTATAGCTCAAAGGTTAACCCTACCATGCTATCACCTTTCCAACTCAACCACTGTTAGTTGTACGTACTTAGGTGTTTTTAAAAAAAAAAATTGTGTGTGTGTTTTGCCCTAGTTTTGGGCATGACACCCTGCTTGACCAAGTTGTGAAATAAAGATTCAAAATGGAGATGTACCCTGTCACTTCAACATGTAAAGGAGATAATTTTTTGTAAGCATTTAAGATTATATCAATTTTATCTTTTAGGATATCAATCCTATTCTAAAGTATATTTAATAATGCATTTATGGCAATCTCATTATCCATTTTGGCCATATCCTCTATTTTTGCTTCTTCCTTTGTCTCAAATTTTTCCTCTGTATGTGGAGGCTGCTCTGAGGGTACATATACAACTTCTGGCTTTTCTAGCAATTGTTTGGTCAATTCAACAATTACCCTATCTTGTTCATGAATCTTGATCTAGCATAATTCTCTGTCCTTAGCCAGAGCACTAGCCTCCTCAATCAGGATACCACATTTCTCAAATAATTGCTTTGTCTTATCTTCATTCAAATGTGCCCAGTGTGTCATTATTTGGGAAATCTCCAGATCACCTATGTTTTGAACTGTCCATACCATTTGGTTCCCCACCATATTCTCTTAAATATTTAATAATTGAAGCTTCTGGTCTCTAGGACATAGACTCCACATGGAAAATAATTGGGAATTTGGACTATATCTGCATCCTTTGATCATATCACCAATATGGATCTCAGTTGTCAACTTTAAGTCTGGTTTCTTTCTTATTTGGTCTATTATAAATGTTGAGGCTAGATCCCAGCCTTCAGTAAGCAACATTCCATTGTCCAAGACTAATTTCCTAGCTTCTTCAGGAGTAATATCCTCAGTTTTAGGATCATATGTTTGTAGAGCTAAAAGGGCCTCATTTGTCACTGCTTCCTCACCAGCTAATTTCAACTACTTTTTGACCTCTTTCTACTTAAGACATCTGAGGAAATCTTTAAATTCATCAGTTTTTATGAAATTGTCATCTTTTAAAAACTACTACTGATAGATCAATCTCTCATCTATACATGTTCTCAGAGGCAACTCTATGTCCTCTTCCACTTCTTGTTGCATTTTTTTCACTTTTCTTATTTATTTTCTCAAATTATGATCATAGGTCCTTTTACTAGGAATAAGGGCACTTACTCTATCTTTTTTCCTTTCTCTTCTCTCATAAGTTTGAGCATGAAAAAAATGACCAAGATCAATCTTCTACCTCTTTAGGGAAGGCTCATCTGTTCTCTCCAGCTTTGTTTCCTTGGATAAATCAATGGTGATCATTTTACCTACTGTTGTTGCTTGTTCATTGCCTTGTGGTGGCTGATCCATTTGAGGTAGGCCTGGATTTGAGTATCCTCCATCACTATCATCCTCATACTTTGAATCAGAGTATTCTGGCTCTTCTTGCCCTTTTCTTTTTATAGCTAGGTGATCCTCAAGTTGTTCACAAAGGGTGTAGTGGTTGTCCAACATAGCTTTAATTTTATCAAAATAGGGCAAATTAGGGAAGAACCCTCCAAATGCCACTCCTTTCCTCTTCACTTGTTTTTCCAAATTCAATAGTTCTTGGATTTTGTCTCTTTTCATCTTTACTTTTCCTTCATCAATTATATATCTTGTAGCATCTTCCTCCACACATTCACCATGTCGATAAGTGTTAGGAATAGTAGGAGTAAGGAGTTTCTTAGCTCCTGCAATAAAATCTTCTATATCAATATACCTGTATAGGGCAACACCCATCTTGTAATCATTTAGCTAGTTGGTCACTAAGTCAAGGGCCTTCTTTCCAATTGTAAATTGATATATTTTGAAGTGTCTAGGGGTAAATGTCCCCTTCCTATGAGGTGCAAGATGTTCCCTATCAGTTAATATAAGCTGCCATATTAATTCCATAGCAGCAATTCTGGTTGGTACATGATATGGTAAGATATGAGGAGGATGAGAACATCCATAGAATCTAATCATTGTAAAATTTATCTCTAAATAGAAATCACCCCAGTTATGGTCTCCCTCTCATTTTTCTACATACTCACAGGGTCTTAGCAATTGTAACACTTTCACTGGGAGCCTGGTCTTATTCACACCTAGACTTTGCATTAATGGGTAAACTACCCAATTCTCAAATCCGCATAAGTCACAGTCTTTGGCAGTGAAGTTCCAAATTTTAATCCAAAATTGGATAGGGTTAGGTTGGTTTTAATATAACCGCAGAGGGTTCAAATTTGTCAAGTCCATGATATTATAGTTGAAATGCTACAATAGATGCATCATAATTGAATAATGCAGGAATTTAGGATCCTTTATCTTATTGATGATATATTTAATGTAGTCATAGTTGGTGCTGGAATGTACATCCTGCAAGTCCAAGACCATCATGAGAATACCGGCACCAATTATCGCAGCTCCTCCATCCTTTCCCAACACTCTGTATAGGGCATATGCAATGTATTTCATATAGAAATTTAAATCCTTGTAACAATAGGGTGTAGTTCCTGGTATAGGGGTAATATCATCTCTAACCTCACTAAGGATGTGTCTTCTTATTTGAAGCTTAACCACTCCAGACTGTAACCTATACCTTTCCTCTTGTCTAGGGAGGTCTATTCTGTGGACATTGTGTTGTATAAGCCAAAAGCTTGCATGAAAGGATTTCTATTCAAGGCTAACAAGAGAGTATCGTCATTCTTCTTAATTTTTTTGGTTAATGGGTCATAGTGGTGTGCTATTCCTAGGAAAAGGTCTACATCTACAAAGACATCAGGGACTAACAACCTAGCCAATCCACAAGTCCAAGGGTTTAAAATAGGCATAGCCTTATCATAGTTTTTATAAAAATAATTGAAAAGATAAAAACCTGTGGACCCTGGAGTTTTTGCATCCCTTATGTTTGCATACTCATTAGATAGAATATCTGCATTCGCCTTCTTGTTTTGAGTGGAACCAGGCAGCAGCTTTAGGAACTCATCAGAAAATTTTCTCTTTCCTTTGGCATCTTCATCAACATCATCACTTCTCTCATTGGTGGAGGCTACATTGACTTCTTTACTCATTTTGTTCAATTATGTGTTGCTCTACACCCTTTCTTACCGATATTTAGACAAATCTATTCTCAGAAACCCTATTCTTTTCCATAACACACAAAAGACAATTCAAAAGCACTAAATTCCTGGAAAAATTACTCTAAATTCAATAAAAACTTCACTAATTTCACTCCTTGAAATCAACACTTCTTCTCTTAGACACAAAAAAACTTAGCAAATTTCCCGCTCTGGAATTCTCTGAATGCAAAGTAACTGCAAATGAATGTAATATACTCCTTCTATGGTAACAATTCATAAAGTACAAAGCTCATAATTGAAAATTTGGTCACTTCCGCCTTCAAGTTTGCATACTGTGTCATTAATCCAAATCCTAGCCGTAGCCTCTCAGTGTGACAAGAAATCATATTCAAACGAGTGCATTCATAGTAAAAACCCTTATAAAATTTGAACAGAATCACCTTTGATATGATTGGCTCTCTTTTAGACATTTCAGCTACTTTTCCCAATTAGTCATTAATTCTTTGCATTCCTGTTGACAGATGATTTTGGCAATGTCATGTCAGCAAGCACCTTTACCCTTTTTACGCCTTAACTGTCATTTTCCTTATCTGGTGACCACGTGACTATGCATTGTCTCCTTATTGCTGAACAAATCTCTTAACCTTAGTTTCTTTCCGAGACCTAGCGACATCTTATTTTCTGACTCATCACTTATCCCGATTTGATCTGGAGATTGCGCGACTGTGGAAAATCCAAGTTGCCGGACACTTTGCCTTAACCCATGATCTGCTCCATGACACTGCAACCATGGCCTTTGTCTCCATGTCACCAATAAATATTTAAAAAGTAAATATTACTTGGAGACTTCACGATTAAAAGAAATCACTAAGTCTCATGATTTTAAAGGAATATTCCCTTCTCTCAGAGACAACCCGACTAAAGTGAATCGCTAAGTCTCATAATAAAATGGAATATTTGTTCAGTATTAAGAGACTAGGTGACTAATATTAAAAGGCACATGACTTATTTCATGGCTTAAGCTTCCAAAAAAGGTAACTCAAAAATATAAACCTGATTAACATTTCTAGATTTTTTGACATTTTCACACAATAAGACTTAAGACATAGGGTTTTTTACTACTTCACTAGATTTTGACCTAAAAACATGGAACTTTCTAATGGATTTCACAATTTCAAACATGCTTTCAGCATTTGGGCAACTCTCAGTCATGAGGACATCAAAATTTTTAGGGTAAACACTAGAACTGGAAAAACAACCAACAGTTACAACCATTGGAATATGAGATCAACATTGATCTTGTAACAAAGGCAATTGATGCCTTAATCAATGAACCACTAGACAAGAAGCAACCAAGGTTTGGCACATATGAAGAGGCCAAGACAAGAATTAAATCAGGCCTAGATGTCAAGAAAATAGTCAAAAAGAAAGACAAGATGGTAAAGAATCTCAAGAAGATTTTGTCAATAACCGAGGAAGAAGCTGAGGAAGGTGAAGAAGTTGAACAAGAGGAGGAAACCGAAGAACAACTATCTATCAATAAAGATGAAGAAAAGAATGAATCTAAGGAAATAGAGTTAGATTCTCCACCTCCTCCACCATCTAAGAAACCAAGGACAACAGCTACTTCAAGGACTAGAAGCCAAACATCCAAAGAATCTACTCCTTCACCACTGAAGAAAGGAAAGGTTAGGAATTACAAAAGGAAAGCTCCCACACTGAAAAGAGGACAAAACAAGAAAGGAAGGAAATTCATCAGAACCAAAGAGGACATAGAAGACACTGAGCAAGATGAAGCCATAGAGGCAGAAAATATCAAGGTAAAAGAACCTGACACTATTGATGACATTTGTGTTTATATTGCAAATTATGGATCTATTACAGATCCACACATTAGAAAATAACAGAAATTAAATCAAGAAGATAAAAATAAAGTTGAGGAAGCCATGATAGCTAAAATGTACAACTTCAAATATGTACCAATGCAATTTGAAGGAAGTTATGTACCAAGGGAACTCTTGGATAAATTATCCTCCCGTTGGACATTTGCATTGAAGAATGAGAAAGAGATCAGAGAGAGAGTACTTGTTTCTCTAATGCCACCTAAATCTAAGAAGGTAGAGATAGATGAGATGATGGATAAATAAAACAAGGAATTCTCACTAAAGCTGAGGGCATATAAGTTTCTTGAAGGCAAGTTAATTGAACTTGAAAAGGATAGCCACAAGAAATGGTGCAAAATCATGAACAAACCTATTGAGGAGGTAAGCCCCAACAAAGACCTTCAACAACAAGATGTTTAAAAGGCAACTAAAAATTATACATTCATTGAATTACACAAAGAAGAGGATGATACAACACGGAACAAGACTGTAGATGTTGCAGATGAGATATGGGATGATACCACAAATGGAAACATTGTGGATACTAATGTCATTGACATTACCGATGACCTAGCAGATTAAATCAATAAGGATGAATATGTTACTATGGAAAAAGACACAACCGATGAACATGACAACAATTGATACTACACAGGTGAACATTCCAGGAAAACTGCCAATATTGATACAAGCTATCAATATCTTGCAAGAAACAAGAAAATCACCAGAGAAAGATACTCCAAAGGATGCAGGAGAAGAAGCTAACATTGATAAAACTGATGGTCATAAAAACATTGGAGATACTCAAGATGTAGCCGACACTAATAATGTTACTGGAGGAGATAAGGAAAAAGATGCAGATACTTAGAAAAAGGATGAAAATACCAAGATAGATGATGCAAAGGAAACCAATGAAGGAGACAAACCAAAAGATGGTACTCCTGAGAAAATAGACAAGAGTGCTACCGATGATGTTAAGGTGAATGTAGAGATATCTGCACACACTCGACGAGATGAAACCAATGCCAAGTAGCAGAAAGAAGCACAACGGGTCACATCATCAAGCACAACAGAAAAGGCTGAGAAATTGGCAATGGTGTTACATTCTACTGAGTCACAAAAGAATAAAAAGAAGAAAAATTTATAGGTTACACTGGATGAAATCATTGAAATACTGAAGTGTGACCCCTCTACACTTGACATTGACACATTACAAGAATATGGAGAGATATGCCAGAGGAAGGAATTGCAAGAGAAGCTAAAGAAACAGAACATAGACTCCATGGTACTGGAGACAACACAAGACATACTACATCAAATTGTACCCAATGTTGACATTGATCAAAACAAGCCTATACTTGATCAACTAGCTACCCTCACCGACGCAATCACAACTCAGAACATTGATGCTGAGAAGGAAATTGAGGAGAGAGACGAAATGAAGTACCAACAGAAGCTCATAGAGAACATCATCCAAGAAGTGGCAGTAAATAACGTAAAGTTATCAGAATTCATATCTGAATTAGACCCCATCATATATGAAGCTATAACCTTAATTCAAAATTTGATCACAATAGAAAAGTTCACTAAGGAAAATAGTGACAATATAGAAAATATAGATGTAGATCTAGCAAACAGTGCTAGTATCTTAACCACAGATGGAGACAATGCAGTCAAAATGCATTATGAAAAGATAATTGAGGTAAAAAGGTTAAGGCAAGAGCTATGGGAAGTAGAGACACATTTCAGGGAAGAAGTAACCGAGCTACAAGCTCAACTTCTATCAAATCTTACACTGCTCCAACAACATATTAGTTCTGCAAGGCAACTGATAGGAACTCCCGAGATGTCTGTAGCAGACAAAATCTATGATATGCATTCAAATATCACACTTGAGCACATGGCTCTGAAGAACCTCAAAGAGAAATGGGAGAAAATGATGGAAGACATGAAGTCTTCATATTCCCATATTTTTGATAAGTTCTAAGGTAAATGACCTTTTCCCTTAATATCAAATAAAGGGGGAAATGATATAGGTACAAAATCAAAAGGAAAAATGATATGTAGAAGGAAATTATACCATATGTACAGATATACCAGCATATACATAGGGGGAGTCATTAAATGACTACGGATTATATATGTTGTATATACTTAACATTTTGTTATTATTTTACACATATCAGTTTTTTGACACTAATGTCAAAGGGGGAGATTGATGACATTAATTTTCCATTAGTATACAAACAACAATTTTGGTAAGCCTACACCGAAAGATAAGAAAGAGAAAACCAAAGATCAGATTAAAAGATAACCAAAGATGACTAAGTATAGAGAGAACCGATGACACAAGTTAGTGTGTAAACCAAAAATCACAAAGCAGAGAGATAAAGTGGAACCCGATAAAGGAACCCAAAATGAAAGTTACAGTGCAGACTGACAAGATAGATATAGTGCAACTGATAGACAAAACTGAAGGAAAGTCAAGCATAACCGACAGACAGAACCAAAACTCAGTTGCAACCCGCAAAAAGTGGATCTGACTTCCATGTCAGATAAAGAAAGTGTATTCTATTTATAGGATATTTAATTGTTTTAAATCCATTTCTTTAGGGACAAGAAACATTAATGTAAGTGTTTTAATCAGTCTAATTGATTTAAAACACATAGACTAGGAGATCTAGGTATAAGTTGTAAACCTGATCTTAGAGTTAACATTGTTTTTATCAAAACTTGATGAAGTCAATCCGTCTATAAATAGATGATGCAATCATTCACTAGAGTGGGTGTGTGAGAAGAAAAAGGAAAGAGGAGAATAGAACAAGCACATCTATGGATTGAATTGAGAGTTTCAAGAACCAGAACAAAAAAGAAGGATTTGGTTAGCATAACTAAGAACAGAGGAAACCGATACTCAGAGGTATTAATCAATCACAATTAGGTGATAATAGTTTTCATGTAAACTACATAAGATCTGTATTAGCAATAGGATATTACATTTACCAGGTCAATTTGTAATTTTCTATCATTCTAACAAGTGGAGAAAAGTGTAAAAATCCTTTCAAGGAAGGTGGATTTAACAGTCCAACATCAAATCTCTTAACCGAGTGCACACTTAACAGTGTTGCTAAAGCTCTTAATAGAGTAGACTTTAACAGGTCTCCACTGATACTCCTAATAGCGTAGATCATTAGAAGTGATCAAATTGTAAGCCTTAATCGACCCCTTCCAATCTATAGATAGTGAAGTTTTGTGGGTGCCATCCCCAATGCAGTTTTTACTTCCTAACAGGAGTTTTGTGCAATATCATATCTTGTGTTATCTGTCAATTATTTTCATGAATGTTTCTATGAATGGTTCACATGTTTATTAATGTTATGAATTAATATAACTCACATCAAGATAGTTTAGATCAAATTGAATGGACAAGAAATTGATTACAAAGTTTAAGTTATTAAAGGATACGAAAAGTTTTAGAGGTACTGATTCACCCCTCCCCTCTTAGTACATACTTCCCATTAATCCCAACACGTCGGTGTTCACTTGCACTTAGCCTTTTCGGTGACCTCTGTGAACTATTGTGTCAGGTTGCACTATAAACCTGTCTTTCAGTGATCATGTTACTGATGGTTCAAAAACTATTTCCTTTGTATACTAATGACAAAATATTATCCTTTAGGATTATCAATCTCCCCCTTTGGCATTAGTATCAAAAATTGATATGTGCAAAACTGAAATGTTCAGTATATACACCAAATGTTTACCTTGTCAATATGACTCCCCCTATGTGCATGCCTCGTTATAGTATATGTACATGTTGTATTTTCCTCTATACATATATATCTTCTAATAATTTCCCCCTTTCATCTTATCATTTCCTCCTTTATCATAATATTTCCCCCTTTTTTTGAAAATAATGACAAAGGTGTAATACGTACAACTTGTCAAAAATATGGGAATGTGATTTTTGAATGTCCTCCATTTGATTCTCCCATTTCTCTTTGAGGTGCTCAAGGGTCATGATTTCTAATGTGATTCTGGCGTGCATATCATATATTCTCTCTGTAACAGACATCTCCGGGGTGGCAATCAATGTTCTTGCCGAAGTCATATGATGTAACAACAGTATGAGATTCAGGAGTAACATAGCCTACATCTTGGTTACGTCATCTTGAATTCTTGTTTGTTCTTTTTCAAGTTCAATTCTCAACCTTTTTGCTTCTATAATCTTTCTATAATGCAATTTGAATGCATTTTCATTGGTTGTGAGACCTTGTGCACTTTCCTTAAGATCTTCATTAATTTTGGCCAACTTGTCACTATGCTCGATAGTGAAAGTTTCTAATGTGCACAAATTTTGAATTAAGTTTACTACTTCTGATACTATCGGTTCAATAGTAGTAACTAATTCAAAAAGTTTTACCTTTTGTTCTGCCACTTCTTGGATGATTTTCTCTGTAAGCTTATATTGACACTTCTTCTCAGCACGTCCTTCAATTACCTTGTCTGCATCTACATTTTGTGATGTGATGGCATAGGTAAGAACTGCTAATTGATAAAGTATAGGTGCACTTTGATCAATATTTGTGTCAGGTACAATCTGCAATAGTATTTCCTTTGTGTTCTCTAGGACTTGGGAGTTCTTTTGCTCCTTCTTGAGCTTGTCATGTATTGCCTTTCTTTTACAAATCTCTCCATAATTTGTAAGTGTCTCATAATCCAATTTTCTCGAATCATAGTCAGGTATTTCTATAATCTCATCTAATGTGACTGGATTTTTGTTTGTCTTCTTCTTCTTCTTTGCAATTGTAGTGGAAGCAGTTGTATATACTACCATAGCAAGTTCCTTTGCTTGGTATGATGTACTTGGTGAAGGCTTTGGAGGTGTTGTGCATGTAACCACCCTAATTTGGTCTGCTCTGACAATATACCCTATTTTCCCTAAGTGTGATCATACCCCCAAATTATTTCAAGACAACTCTTCAATCGGTTGGCATAATTCATCCAAATAAAATTTAATTTCCTAAGTGATTTAATCACTAATTTACATTAATTGCTTTAGCCAATCCAATCAATTCAATTCAATTCAATTAAAACATGGCTAAGGTAATTAATTTAAAAGGAATTAAATGAAATCCTAATTATACCTCATCACTTGCAAAATCAATCCCCTAACCTAATTAATTCAATTTGGCTATAGTCCTAATTAATTATTACAAAGAAATCAAAAGCTTAAATAATTAATTAAAATCCCTATTATTGAGTGAATATGTTATTACAGCAATTCATTTCATTAATATTCCCTCTAACCTAACCAATCTAAAAATGCCCAACCATGAGTTCAAACTCATCCCAACCCCTTCTCACATGCTAATTCTTCTTAATTAGCTAATTAACCCTAATTAGCTAATCCCCCCTCCACTCCTTCTCTCCTCCCATCTCTATCTCCTTAACCACCCATCTTAAGCCATAATCCTAATCCTAAGCTACCCTTAAGCTTGTCACATTCCTAAATTTGTGATTAGGAATTCAACCCTCCCTCAAAAGTCAAATTTCTCAAGCTTGACCTTAAACCCTCACCCATGCTTCTTAAACCC
>MU224516.1:3142577-3164004 GCA_018584345.1 Thuja plicata
AATTTGTGATTAGGAATTCAACCCTCCCTCAAAAGTCAAATTTCTCAAGCTTGACCTTAAACCCTCACCCATGCTTCTTAAACCCTCACCCATACCTCATTAATGCTTTCATAAATGAAGCATTAATAGCTCTTACACATTCTCTTCCGCGCTCCTCATTAATGAATCTTACATCCTCATTAATGTCTTCCCTTCTAGAGTCTTCTCCCCTTCCTCCATTTATTCTATAAATTGGATGGATTTTGAGCTCAAATGGCCCTGAATTTTAAGAGTTGAAAGCATCCTTATGCTGCCCATATTTGGATAATTGGAAGAGAAAACTTATGTTGCTCATGTTTTTAGGGACTTATATTGCATTTTAGCTTATTTCTCACTTGTATTGTTATAATCTTTCATCTTGGAGTTAAAACAGACATTTCTTGAGTATACTAGATTAGTTTTCATTCAAATATTTCATTCTAGGCTGTATATGCCACTAAAATATGCATAATTTGAGGGCTATTATGTCATTTTTCATACTCCTCCTAGATAGGAAGCATTAGGTTGATTTTAGTGATTGTTATGCCTTGCTAACCTTTGTTTTCACTAATGCAATGATCTATTGAAGTGTTGTTTCTTTCTTAACAGGTGCATAAAATCAAACACACATTTTTGGTGCCCACCATGGGGCAAGATTGCTCAAATTTTCACAAAATTCTGCTCTTTGTTCTTAACATTTTTTAAGTTTTCAGGCAGTTTATCATTTTGGGTTAAATAGCCATCATTTTCGGGAGTGATCTATCGTCTGCGGGAAATATTTCATCATCTCCGGGAATTTTGATATCGTATGCTTCTTCAATGATATCATTTCTGGAAGGTAAAAATTTGTCTTTAATGCATCTTTGGTAACCCCTTTATCGTTTTGGGTATGTTTTATCATTTCACGTAAAAGGTTATCATTTTGGGTAAAGATTATCGTTTAGGGTCAAAATTTTATCATTTTCGGGTTTTATCATTTTGGGTCTCTGAATTATCGTCTGGATTCCAGAGAGCAAAAATACAGAGTTCTTTCATTGATAAATTTGATTTCTAACTTGCTAACTTGGTTGTTTTCGTGGTTTTGATCATATTTTTAGCAATCTAACATGTTTTGCAGGTGTTTAAATTGATTTTTTTGTTCAAAATTTTAAACACTTAACACATTTTCTAATCATTTGTTAAATCAACCAGATTACTATGCTCTTTTCCTTTAAGGAAAATCAAAAAATCAAAATTTGGTTTAATACTTGTGAAAGAATTTGTAGATAAATGGACAAGGCAAACAAACTCACCGTTTAATTCATTTTGGGATATTGTAATTGAACAAGGCAAATCACTAAGCTTGTGGGAGTAATTGAACAAGCTTCACTGTTTTAAATTTCCCTTGGATCAGAAATTGAACAAAGAAAATCACTAATCTTGTGGGATAATTGATCAAGTTACATCGTATAATTCCCTTTGGATAGAAAATTGGACAACACAAATCATTTAACATTGTGGTTAATTGAACAAGCAAACTTCATTGTCTAAATTTTGGATAGTAATTGAACAAGCAAATCACCTAACTTTGGGGAAACTGAACAAAACAAACTTTTCTTTCAAGTATTTATGCTTTCATTAACTTAGGATATTTGCTTGAAGTGTTTTGGGAGAAAATGGCATGGACTAGGAGAGTATGCTCTTCTTCTTTCGAAGAATCATAAATCTCAAAATCCTAAGCTCGCCAATCCTTTGTATGTTTATTAAACTTTAGAGGGCCTTTCGGTTGAGGAAAAAATATCCCGGGATGACCCAAGTGAGGACAGGTTTTACGCCAACCCTTCCAACTCACTATAAATAATTACTTCCTCATAGGCCAAAGCCTCGTAAGACAGAATTGGTTGTTGTTCTTGGAACTTTAAAATTATTCCTTGAACATGCTTGGGTATGTTTAGAGTGGATCCGCTTGAATCTTTCTTGCAAGACTACACCTATTTGAGTACTCATAGGGCTATACGCCTCAATTTTGCATTGTGCAATTCTATGGGAGACGGTTTTGAATGGATTGCCCCATCATAAACAACAAACTTTGTAGTCAAAACTACCTGATTCATCCCTGAAAGGGTGATAATCCTTGTACAAGGAAAAAAGTAATTTCCTCAAGACACTCGTCATATCGTGCCCTCACTTGTGTTTGGAGTCGGCTAATATGACATAATGACTGGAGCCATTGCATGCTTGGTGATGGCCATATTCTAATTAGCATTTGAGTGTGTACTTAAGTCTATGAGCAAGGATTTTCATCCTCTACCTAGAAAATAGGGCATAAGAATGTGTATGTTCACCCCTAACAATGTAAGAATGCTTGATGTGTCTAAAAGTTCATTAATGAGATAAATCATTCAAACAAGAAACAAGATTCAATCCTTTGGCTACATACCATTATTTTCACTTACTGGAAGATGCAAAAACAACCTATTATCAGACAAATTTGCACAAATTTCAAGACAAGTCAGACACCAAATTTCTAGAACAATAAACAGTCATTTTTGGTCAATCCTGGCTCGCATCTGGTTGTGCAAACTCACATGCAGTGTTCAAGATCGCATTTGGTAAATCCTGCATCACTTTTAGGGAGAAATATCACATCCTGTATACTTAGGATCACATCTGGTTTTGCAAAAGCTCACACAGAGAGTATCGCATCTAGGACAGTGGGCACTTGCATAGTTGCTTCTCAAAGAAAAATAGTTTATTTGGATACCCTTTTGGCTCTTTAGTTTGTCCCTATTGCTTTTTCTGGTCTCACTGTTGCTGTGTCAAAAACATTTTTTTAGGTTCACCTTACATGTCCTTTCGGTCTCTCACAATCTGTCTCAATACGTGTGGTCTATTCGCTTTTTAAAAACAACTTGATTCCCAATTCACTATCTGGGCATTCTAACCCTTTGACACTGGAATCATTTACTACCACCAAAACACAAACAACACTTCTACCTAGACACACTCACTTGAATTATTTGAGACTCTACTTGACACTATTGGGAAACTTTGACAAAGTTGAGATACAAATACATGGTTAACACAAGATGCAACAAGTACACTTCTAAATAATCAGAAGTACCTCTAAGATCACTACACTTTCAAAAAGGAGAAACATCTCGTAGTTCCCTGTTCGATTTAGACTCCCCAGAAATGGAAATACCCACCCACGAATGGAGTAAGGATTTTGAGGAATACAACAATGATGAAAACCAAAAATGCGAAGATAGCGATGGTGAAGAAGAAAAAAATATTGATCGTCCTTTGTTTGGTTCAGACAGTGGGGAAGACATTACTGAAGAAGAATAAAATAAACTCAAATAGAGCAAAAAATTTCAAAAAACATTGGAAAAGATAATCGGCGAAGACAAAGAGAAATAATTTCTCCATCTAGAATCCACCGAAGTAAAATTACCTAAAGATTATGATGTTGAACAACTAAAGGAAAAGGAGGTGTCAACTCCTATCTCTATTCTCGCCAAACAACTCACTTTGATGCAAACTGAACTTGCAAATCTCAAACAAGAGAAGGATAAACCCAAGATGAAATACTCTTTGGATTCCATTTGTCCATTTCCTTTCAACAAGAGTATTAATATAGTTATGTTTCCTCCCAACATGTCAAGGCCAAAATATGACAAGTATACGGGAGAGACTGACCCACATGACCATGTGAGAGAGTTTTGTGCTCTAAGCATATATTACATGCATGAACCTACATACCTAATGAGGCTATTTCCAGGAAGCCTAGGTGGGAATACCATGGAGTGGTTCTCAAAGCTTACACCTAAGGTAAAAAATTTTGAGTTAATTCAACGGTTTATCCAGCATTACTCCTATAATATACAACACGATGTAACTATGATGGATCTATGTAACACTAAACAAAGAATCAATGAATCCTTTACACACTTTCTACAAAGGTGGAGGAAAATCTTTTCAAGATATTCAAGAGCTATTCCCGAATCTGAAAAGATGGAAATCTTTGTTAATAACTTGATACCTGAGTTGAACTACGCATTGCAAATGCAAGATTCCCGCAGCTTTGATAGGATGATCAAGAATGCCATCTGTATTGAATAATTCATGGTTAAAAAGGGGGAAATCACTCTCCAAAGTGATAAAAAACCTACCAACTCCAACAAAAATCCTAAATGGTGGAAAAAAAACAAGAATGTTGTTAACAATGGAGTGGTAGACGCGTCTAATGCTAATCCTAAACCAGAAGTGTTCAATCTAATGAATAGCATGCAAGAAAATAAAGATGCCAAGGTAACAACCTCCATACCTAAAAAAATCAATGAGAACAAAAAAGGTCGACCATGGAATTCCAAACCTCAAAGAATATTCACTCATTTTGGAGAACCTCTTGAGACCGTTTTAAAGATACTCTTGGACAACAAAGTTATCACAATCCCAGATTCAAAACCATGGGAACTAGAAGTCAAACCAAGGTGGTGGGATGACAATTCTTATTGTGTCTTCCACAAGAAAAAGGGACACAAGACCAATAACTGTCTTAAACTCAAACATGTTATCCAAGACCTTATTGAAGGAGGAAAGATCAAAGTGGAAGAGCACACCACTAATGAAGGCCATACATCATTTAAAAATTCATTCCCTAATTATGAGAAAGGGGAAGCATCTAAAGGGAAAGGAAATAAAGTAAACTATGCCTACTCTAATAATGATAATGTGATCAACATGCTAGACATTAAAACTTAATCAATTAATGTGGTCACTATCAAAGGTGTTCAAGACACATCTTCCCAATCAAATGCGGTAACCTGAAGTCAAGCACAAGTCACGATCAAAGGACCTAATTCCTCAACAAAACCAGCAATAACTTCCCAAGGTACCCATTGTCACTATTCCAAAACTAGCGGAAACGAGACAAATAGTTACTATTCCCGCAGTGAAGTATAACTTGGTGGATCAGTTGCAACAAACCTCTGCTCAAATTTCCATTTTTTAGTTACTTAAAATCTCCTCAGTACATAGGGAAATTCTTGAACAATCCCTACATGTAGAGAATGTGTCAAAGGACCTTGATGTAGAAAAATTACAAGCAATGGTTAATCACATCTCAGCACCACATTACCTCTATTTTTCAAAGGAAGATGATAAATCATTGACACATCCACATAATCAACCCCTTCATATTGAAGTCCTAATTCATAAATATCGTGTTAGACATGTATTGATAAATGGAGGCACAGGGTTGAACATTTGTACCCTTAATCTAATCAGGAAGCTGGGTCTCTTAGAAAAAACCATTGATTCAAGAAGAAAAATCACTTTCAAATCTTATGATGAATAAGAAAGAGCCTCTAAGGGTCTCATTGTTCTACCCATTAGAATCAGACCGGTTGAAGGATATGTCATATGTCAAGTTCTGGATCTACCCTTAGCTTACAACATACTATTAGGGAGACCTTGGATCCATGAAATGCAAGCAATACCATATACTTACCACCAATGTATCAAATTCCCACATAATGGGGTGGAAGTAACAATTCCTGCAAATGCCAATTATACTTGCAACAATATTAAAGCAGGTAGTATAGCAATACATAACAAAGAGGTTCCAAAAGAAATTGTACCTAAGACTACCAAAGACATGGTTATGAAAAGCTTTGGAAAGACCTTAAAATTTGAAGAAACTAGTATGGGAGAATATAGGTTGGACATTACCCCATCATTGACAGAACTTCCAGTGTCACCAAGATCCTATGGGAAACCTTCCCCATATTTTACACCCACTACATCTCTAAATCCAAAAATTCACAAAGCGGCTAGTATGGTTAAAGCATCTACCTCTCAAGGGGATGACAGTGAAGAACAAGCAGTCTTGGCATGGCTTTACCATGGGAAACCAAAGGAAACAGAGGTAAAACATGTGGAAATATCCCCAGAAAAGTATGGTAAAGGATACGATCTTCTCAAACAAATGGGGTATAAAGGAGAAGGACCTTTAGGCGACAAAGGAAAAGGATTTATTGAACCTGTACACATGGAATTCAGGGATACCAAAGATAAAATAGGGCTAGGTTTCAATAATAAATCTGAAAAACCTACTTCAAAAGATAGTCCAATCTCTGACAAAGGGAGTGATGAAGAAGAAGAAACAGAACTAGAACCATGGTCCTATGAGAGATCATTACATATTGGTACAACAAATCCTGAATATCAAGGAGAATAACATGTACCAAGCTTTGAGGTGCCATAAGACACTCATATCCCTTTGTTAACACAAGATACTATTCAAGAGGTAGAAGAAATAGTAGAAAACACTCCAGAGGTGACATTGATAGCAACAACTACTGAAGACAGGCCCCAACCATAGAATTCACATCCTAATTGGGGGCAGTTGGTGACAATCACACATGTCCTAGATTTACAACACTTTGATCTACAAGGGGCTAATAGAGTACATCAGGTAACTATTGCTGAATTCTTAAATAGGTCGGATGATGAAATCATAGACTCCCATGATTATGAGTGGGATGATCTATCTATTTCTACAGAGGACATTGAAATAGATGTGATTCATATGTTTGCAGCTTTATCAAAATACAGTGAGCATTCTAACACTGCTCCTAACAATGTTGATATTCTTGAATCAGAGGAGGTATTCCTTCCTCGACTCATTGATAAAGAAATTGGTATTTTCCTAGAAGAAATTCAGAGGCTACAAGCTAGGAGCCTCCTTCTATAGAGAGATGAAGATGAAATTTCCACTGATTAGTCACTAGAGTTTGGTCCACATATAACTAACAAGGACTTTGATAATGATGATCTAACTCTTATTGATCTAAACAATGAACAGATAGACTTAACAAAACATGTCATGTCAGTTAATAGTCTTGACATTGACGTGATGCTATCATTCCTAAAATCCAACTCCTTGTCTTTAATAAAACTGGACCTAATTGATTGGACTAATATGAATCCTACCCCTATTATAGACTTTCCCAATGACTACACTTTGGCTTGCTACCTAAATTCTTATGAACCTTACCCTTCTTCCACCAATGCAAGGAGCGTGAACATGTCACAGGAGGATATCGAGTTTCTCAGTCACAAATTGAAAATAAAAAGAAGAAAAGAACTGATGGTGAAAACCACGTTGTGGCAGTGTTAAATTCTAAAATAGTAAAAACAAAAGACGTATCTGATGGTGAAAACCTCTCAGAGGTGCCAAAATATGAGATTCTTGATATCCTCCCTAAACACTTTCAAGAAATATATTCAGTTTTGATAGAACCAACACAACCAGTTAACTTGGGCACAGCTGAAGTTCCTCAAATTGTTCACCTAGCACAATCTTTTTCAGATGAGGAGAAGACATAATTCACTGAGTTCCTGAAAGAGAAAAAGATCAAATTTGCATGGTCTTACATAGATATGCCTGGACTAGATCCTGAATTAATAATACACCATTTATCTATAGCTCCTAGGATCAAACCTATGAAACATAAACTAAGACAGATGCATCCTCATGTTGCATTACTGGTAAAAGCAGAGCTAGAAAAATTATTGAAAGTTGGATTCATCAGAGTCGTTGCTTATGCAGGATGGATCTCTAATGTGGTCCCAGTATCTAAATCAAATAAATCTATTAGGATTTGTATAGACTTTAGAGACTTTAAAAAAAGCATGTCCTAAAGATGATTTTCCACTACCAAACATTGATATGATCATAGATCTAACAACAGGCTATCAAATGTACTCATTAATGGATGGTTTCTTAGGATATAACCAGATTAAAATTGCTCCTAAAGATCAAGAGAAGACCTCATTTACATGTGCATGGGGAACCTTTTTCTGGAATGTTATGTCGTTTGGGTTACAGAATGCAGGTGCTACATACCAAAGAGCTATGACTACTATATTCCATGATATGATGCATAAAAATATGGAGGATTACATGGATGATACCTTAGCTAAATCAAAAGATAGGACTACTCATATTAATGACTTGAGGAATATATTGGATCGTATGGAACACTTTCAACTCAGGATCAATCCAAAGAAATGTGCCTTTGGGGTTCAATCAGGAAAGCTCCTAGGATTTATTGTTTCAGCAAAAGGAATAGAGGTAGACCCTGAAAAATTAAAAGCTATACTATAAATGACTCCTCCACACAACATTAGTCAAATGAGGACATTACAAGGGAAACTCCAGTCAATCAGGAGGTTTATGTCACAACTTGCAGATAAAGCAAAACCCTTTACCAAATTGGTACATAAAGGTGTCACCTTCAAATGGGATGAACATTGTGAAAACAACTTCAAATAATTAAAGGAGTACCTGCCTACTCATCCTATTCTTATGGCACCTATTCATGGGAAGCCATTACTCCTATATATTTTAGCTACAACTACATCACTAGGGGTATTGCTGGCGCAAGAGGATGACAGTAAAAAGGAAAGAGAAAGCTACTACATCAGTAGAACACTAGTATCCTATAAACTCAATTACAACATTATAGAAAAATCTTTCTTAGCAGTTGTCTTTGCATCAAAAAAATTAAGACATTATATTCTATCACATACAGTAAAGCTCATTACAAAGATAGATCCTTTGAAGTACCTCCTAAGAAAGACAACCTTAACAGGATGACTGGCAAAGTGGATCCTCATTCTGAGGGAATTTGACATTGAGTATGTGGATCAAAGGGATATTAAAGGACAAATCCTCACTGATCAATTAGCTGACTCAGCACTCCAAGATGATGAAC
Source organism: Thuja plicata (assembly GCA_018584345.1). Taxonomy (NCBI): domain Eukaryota; kingdom Viridiplantae; phylum Streptophyta; class Pinopsida; order Cupressales; family Cupressaceae; genus Thuja; species Thuja plicata. The sequence goes on from MU224516.1 coordinate 3,151,361, forward strand.
CTTTAAGAATTGAGCTCCCTAATGAAACAATCATGCATCTAACTAAGTATCTGTGGAAGATGTACTTTGATGGTTGTTTCACACAAAAAGGCTTTGGAGCAGGGGTTCTATTCATAACTCCTCAAGGCTACAAAATACCCAAGTCCTACAAATTGGTGTTTCCATGCACAAATAATATTTTTGAGTATGAAGCATTAGTAAATGGTCTTAAACTTGCTATGGAGTGGAAGATTATGGAGTTACATGTGTATGGTGACTCCCAGCTCATTATTAATCAAGTCAATGGAGACTATAAAACTAAAGATGAGAATTTGATGCCCTACAAGAAACTGATTGATGACCTAAAGAAATGCTTTGTCTTCATCACATTCCAACCGATACCCAGAACATAGAATAAAGCTGCAGATGCTATGGCTACACTAGCATCCATGTTACAATTAGAGGAACATCAATTCTTCTATGACTTATTGGTGGAAGAATTATCCTACCCAACCTTTGATACACCTTAATACCAAGTAATTTGTGCTTTGAACACCCAAGACCAATCTCATTATACTAAGATCATTGCTTACCTAACTGACCAAACTATTCCCAATGATCTATCAAGAAATGAAAAATGAGCCTTGATTAGGATAGCATCACGTTATGTCCTCATTACTAATAAATTATATAGATGAGGTCTCGATGGTACAGTTCTTAGGTGTTTATAATATGAAGAGCCAGATCACACATTAAAAGAAGTCCACGAAGGTGTATGTGGATCACACTCAAATGGCTTTTCATTAGCTAAGAAACTGCTCAGAGTAGGCTATTACTGGCCCACAATGGAAAAAGATGCTACTCAATTTTCCAAGACATGTCATAAATGGAAAACACATTGAAATCTTATCCATTCTCCTGTCAGAGAACTCATCCCCTTCATAACACATTGGCTATTTCAACAATGGGCCTTTGATTTGGTTGGACAAATATATCCTAATTCTTCAAGTGGACACAAATACATCATTACAACCGCTGAGTATTTCACGAAGTGGGTCGAGGTCATGCTATTGATCAAAGCCACTTTCAAATAGGTGGCTATTTTCATCTTAAACTACATTATTTTTAGATATGGGATACCCTCTTCAATTGTAACAGACAATGGGAGCCAACATCGAAGACCTTTGCACACAGTTTCACATTACGCAACCATTGCTCGTCAATCTATTATCCTCAAGGTAATGGATAGGCTAAGGCATCTAACAATAATATTCTCAATATCCTACACATAACTGTGAATAAGTATGGCAGACAATGGCATTTACAATTAAATCTGGCACTTTGGGCCTACACAACAAGCATCAAAACACCAACAGGAGCCACACCATTTTCCCTAGTCTATGGTGCATAAGCAATACTACCTATTGAGGTTGAAATCCCATCTTTACGGGTATCTTTACAAGGTCTTTTTACTGACGAACAATACTGCATTGATAGGGTAAATTATTTAGACTTACCTGATGAGCGCAGGCAACAAGCATTCAATCATCTAAAAGTGTACCAAACATGCATGTCAAAAGGGTAAAATAAAAAGGTCAAACCATGACACTTTCAAGTGGGGGATCTCGTTCTTAAGGAGAATCCTAAAAACCAACCTAACAGAGAACAAAAAGGGAAGTTTGAACCAAACTAGCTGGGACCCTATGTCATTACTGCAACTTTTGGGACTGGAGCTTATCAGCTAGCTACGCCTGAGGGAGATGTTCTCCCAGATCCCATTAATACTCTACATTTAAAGTGGTTCTACGCTTAATGTCTAGCTAGCAGAGCCTATGCAGTGCAACTCTCTGAAAATACCCAAAAAAAAAAATTAGAAAATTGATCCTGAAGAAATTCAAAAATAGTGGAAAAAGTCCTGAAGAAAGGTATCCTTGGTGAAAACCTGGCAAACAAGCACCTTGATACTGCAAAAACATTCAAAAAAGAAAAAATAGTATTAAAAAAAAAGAAAAAAGAAAACAAGTGCCTTGATGAAAACCTGGCAAACAAGCATCTTGGTAGCAAAAAGAAGAAGCTTTACCGAGTGGTGAAAACCTAGCAAACAGGTGCCATTCGAACTTTGTGCTCTATCTATCAATACACTAGAAACTCTAAACATCATACCTTACACCTGTGCTTTTTGATGACTCTGATTCCTTGCACGTGTCTTATCCTTGCTTGGGATTTTTCTGTGTCTGCATCTTAGGAATAGTCATACTGCACTGGGGGCATCTTTGCTAGCATGGTCAGTTTGCGTCTGCTAGGTTTTCCTAAGTGTCTTGTCTGGGATGGTTTTCCTCTCCAAAATGGTAACAGACATCACACTAGTGTTTCTCAAACACTTGAAATCTAGGAACTTAAAATGGACTATTTTTTTCAACACTTTCATTAAAAAATGTTTCTAAACACTACATGGATTGCAATTATTGACACAATTACTCTCGCATACACTCAGATAGGAAAACATATTTCTTACATTCCAAATTCTGATTGATGAATCTCTACTGCGCTTGAAAAATGAATCACCAGTATTTCTCAAATACTACTTAAAACACACAATTTGATCTTGGTTTGGTTATAATTCTTTTATTTTCCCATGATGTTTCGTACTAGGGGCATCTGAGCGGTTATAAATTTTCTTTGATTGATTCTCACTTGGTGATTGTTATGTCTTTTGAGTTACTCCATGACATTTATTCCAAGACAAAGAGTCGCAAGGATAGGAGGCATGGTGGTTTCTTGGTTTTCTGTGTATGGTGATTGTTCCACATGATCTTATAAATTTCACCTAACTTGGATGTTTATGGTAAGAGCTGCCAACATGAGTGGATGGCTGCATATATCTTGATCTTTGTTATGTGTAAACTACGGTGAGGTTGAAACAATTTCCTTGTCTATTTTCTAAATTTATATTCTCACTATGGTGTACGCTACATGATGTACCCAAGGATACAAATTTTCAAGGTCATTACGGGTCACATATCTTACATTACACTTACACATAATCTGATATAATAAAAGGGAGATAACTAAATTTTCGTCCTGACTTCTATGCCTTGATGCCTAAGTTTATTTCCAATACACATAGTATTCATACTTTCATGATACTGGTGGGTATTAGTGACAGTTGTACTATCAGGTGATGTTTTTTACAACAAACACCCAATGATGATAACATGCTACAATGTATACAAATCAGTGATAGTCCTAAGAGTCTACATATAGATGCATTTAGAGATTGCATGATTCATTTGAAAGAACAACATAAGGATTTAAGCTCAAAATCATTTCTATTTTTTTAATTCATCTGAAAGCCAAGTTAATTACATAATCAATGATTTTTGAAATCTCTTCTCTATCGGGAACGAAATTGAACTCACCTTTTAAACGTGATTAACTTGGTAAAATGTGTGTTTTCTCTAAACACACCTTCATTTCTTCACTTCTTCTAATCTATTCTTTCTCAACCTAACCGATCACTGCAAGTGATATATCATTCAATAGACGGATTTTTTTCTTTCCTTCAATTTCGTTCCCGAGGGGGCATGATCACACTATATTCAATCAAATTCTTTCTCGAAACAACATTAAAATGACTTCGTTATAAAAAAAAACTAAAGGCATGACGGTTCCTTGACTAAGTCAGAACTATTGTATTAAAGGCTTTGATCCTCACAAGCTGGATATCTTATGTCTACTTTTGCTTAGATTCTTATTAAAGCTCCTAGCAGCTTTGTACTGATCTTCGTTCGATCAAGTTCAAAGTCGGTATTATCAATTCTCGGATGACAACCAAGTTCAGAATTGGTATCCTTAAGATCTTTGTTTATTGACCTTTGTATGAAAATCAAGTTCAAAGTCCATTCTATCAGTTTAGTTCAGTCAAAGTGTGAGATTGATCTCATCAGGCATTCCGTTTGATCATGAGTGAAATTCTCAAACTTTCTAAAGTAAACATCAAAAACTTTCTTTGAATCAATGTGTTTCCCACACATCAATTCAAAGAGGGGAAAATATAACCACCCTAATTTGGTCTGCTCTGATCATAGACCCTATTTTCCCTAAGTGTGATCATACCCCCAAATTATGTCAAGACAACTCTTCAATTAGCTGGCATAATTCATCCAAATCAAATTTAATTTCCTAAGTGATTTAATCACTAATTTACATTAATTTATTTAGCCAATCCAATAAATTCAATTCAATTCAATAAAAAACAAATCAAAACATGGCTAAGGCAATTAATTTAAAAGGAATTAAATGAAATCCTAATTATACCTCATCACTTGCAAAATCAATCCCCTAGCCTAATTAATTCAATTTGGCTATAGTCCTAATTAATTATTACAAAGCAATCAAAAGATTAAATAATTAATTAAAATCCCTATTATTGAGTGAATATGTTATTACAATAATTCATTTCATTAATATTCCCTCTAACCTAACCAATCTCAAAATTCCCAACCATGAGTTCAAACTCATCCCAACCCCTTCTCACATGCTAATTCTTCTTAATTATCTAATTAACCCTAATTAGCTAATCCCCCCTCTACTCATTCTCTCTCCTCCCATCTCTATCTCCTTAATCACCCATCTTAAGCCTTAATCCTAATCCTAATCTACCCTTAAGCTTGTCACATTCCTAAATTTGTGATTAGGAATTCAACCCTCCCTCAAAAGTCAAAGTTCTCAAGCTTGACCTTAAACCCTCACCCATGCTTCTTAAACCCTCACCCATACCTCATTAATGCTTTCATAAATGAAGCATTAATGACTCTTACACATTATCTTCCACACTCCTCATTAATGAGTCTTACATCCTCATTAATGGCTTCCCTTCTAGAGTCTTCTCCCCTTCCTCCATTTCTTCTATAAATTGGATGGATTTTGAGATCAAATGGCCCTGAATTTAAGATTTGAAAGCATCCTTATGCTGCCCATATTTTGAGAATTGGAAGAGAAAACTTATAATGCTCATGTTTTTAGGGACTTATATTGCATTTTAGCTTATTTCTCACTTGTATTGTTATAATCTTTCATCTTGGAGTTAAAATAGACATTTCTTGAGCATACTAGATTAGTTTTCATTCAAATAATCATTCTAGGTTGTATATGTCACTGAAATATGCATAATCTGAGGGCTATTATGTCATTTTTCATACTCCTCCTAGATAGGAAGCAATAGGTCAATTTTGGTGATTGTTATGTCTTGCTAACCTTTGTTTTCACTAATTCAATGATTTATTGAAGTGTTGTGTCTTTCTTAACAGGTGCATAAAATCACACACACACAGTGCCTTTATCCTTTTTCTCAGTATTCACTTGTCGATTGGATGTAGACACCTCTACATCAACCTTATCTTTTTCTACAGATTTATCTTCCTTGGTATCCTTGGCATCACTTTGTTTTTCTTCTCCACCTGTATCTTTATGTTCATTATTTATGCTTTTCTGCTCCCCATATGTTGGAAATATATTGTAGGCTAGGTGACTAAGAGGAGGGGGTGAATCAGGAACCAATAAAACTTCTTTACTTTTATCCTTTATTAGATTGACTAGTCTAATTGCATGCATGGAACATAAAACAAATAAACATTCATAACACTTGACACAATATTTGGTTACCCAGAAACCTTCCAAATAGAAAGTAAAACTGGGGTGGGGATGATACCCATAAGCTTTAGAACTGCAGTAATAAAGTTGGTCGGTTAAGGCTTACAATTGACCACTTCGGATGGTCTACCCTGTTAGGAGAAATAAGGACTGTTAGGTCCACCTTGTGAAAGGATTTATAAAATACATTTAAGTATGCATTCTGTTAGGAGATTTGATAAGGACTGTTAGGTCCACTAGGTTAAAGGATTTGATTGATACACCTGTTAGGATGAACCAGTGAATGATCTGCTATGCAACTCTAATTTGTTGAATAAGATCCTTTGATGTAATACTGATCACCTAAATGTGATAGATGAGTCTATGTTGTTCCTTTATACCATTGTAGCCCTCTAATCAATTTGCCACTTCATTTTTGCATCCATACATATATTCAATGCTATTATGATGATTGATATCTTTCTTCCTTGATAATTTGGATAAACAAAGTGTCTTACATATATACTATATCCAAATCAATTACCTCTATAAGATGGCTACTATCATATTAAATAGTATCAAACAATATGTACTAAGTCGGCCCAATGTTGATACTCAGGTACAATAATCCACTCAGGTGATATACTGACACTCAGGTGATACAGTGAACAAGCAACTCTAGCACTTAGTTGACACTGGTTTCTCAGGTCACATTGATCACTTGAAGATGGTATGCAACTTGGGTAATACTGGTGACAGGTGATACTATTTGGAACTAAGTGCTCGGTCGACACTGCAACTTCTTAGCTCGGGTAACACTTCAAGCTGTTGGCTCAGTCCACACTGTAACCATATTAATTACTAAGTTTTTTGGCACTAATTAACAACATGTCTTTCCATAAGGTCTACACTCATCACCCTTATCCTCGGGTATGCTTGCATCATGGTCAGGTGTCTTATCCTTTTCTACTGAGATGATATTGATAGCTTGTATCAATAAAGGCATTTGTCCTAGTATATTAACCTGTGTAGCATCATGTATTTCCTTTCCTTTTCCTTTTCCTTCTTGGTGGCATCAATTACATCTTCATCTTTCTTTGGATCATCATCAAAATCAATAAGTGTTATATCTTTGATGATGACCTCTATTGAATCTCCTAATGATTGTAATAGCTGAGGTATGTCATCCATAGCCTTTCTTTCTTGTGTTATCAGATCTACTAGAGTGGCATCCTCATTGTCATTAATGAATATGTGTTTTGGGCTTGGTGTGGCCTCTTTCTCTTAATTATGAGGGGTCTCAGTAAGGGCTAATACCTGCTCGGGGCTTGAATCATCCTTAGGTGGATTGAAAATTGCATTCCAAGTTTCATCACTTTCTTTATCAAGCTCTATTAATCTTCCCTTGAGTACCTTGTATGCTCTCATCTTAGCTGAGAATTCCCTTGCATGCTTCTTCATAATTTCATCAATTTCCTCAACTATAGACTCAGGTGGAATAATTGTGACTAGGGATCTTTCCCTCATATATTTCTTTGTATGCAGTGCATAAGTCCACCTTGCAAATATTCTATCATTTAGCTCTTGTGGCATCATCTTTGAATTGTACAAGTACATATTTAAATGTAATCATAGCTTGAATTGTGGCTTCTTCAATCTTCTTTTGATCCTCGGGAGATAAGGTTAGCTATTGCCTTATCTTAGCATTGGATATGCTACCTGTTTTGATGATTGATGCAACAATCTCATCAATTGTCTTAGGAAATTTGTGCTTTTTAGGTTGGAGTGCTTGTTCAATCTCATCATGTGCAGTGTCATCCTTGTGCTCTTTACCTCTGATGCATTTTCTCCTTTTCCTTGGATCTTGTTTCTCCATTTGATGTTTTCTCTTGTAAGTCCTCACTGTTCCTTTCTTGATCGGTGGTGAATCTACATCTTTATTTTCCATTTCCTTCAGTAAATTTGTAGCTAATTCAGATTTGGATGCCTCACTATTATGAGGGACAAGGGTATCCACTGCTTGTCTTAATGCATTACAGGCATAACTAGTGTCTGCAGGAACAGTGACTTCTACACCATTGAATGGGAATTTGATGCATTGATGGAATGTTGATGGCACTGTCTGCATCTTATGGATCCAGGGTCTTCCCAATAGAATGTTGTAGGCCAGTGGGAGATCCGGAACTTGGAAGGTAACATCCCTCTCAATAGGACCTATGCAGATTGGTAAAGTTACAAGACCTTTAGAAGATCTTTCTTGTTCATCATACGCCTTGATAGTGATTTTCTTTTTAGGATCAATGGCGTTCTCTGAAAAGCCTAGTTTCTTGATTAACCTGTATGTGCAGATATTCAACCATGCGCCTCCATCTATCAAGACCCATCTGACATGGTGTTTATGAATCAAGACTTTGACATGCAAGGGGAGATTATGTGGATGACTTAAAGAGTTGTCATCTTCTTCTAAGAATGATAGGTAATGTGGCGAGGTCGAGTGACCCACCATGGATTGAAACCGATCTAGATCCAAGTCCTTAGGGACATTGGTAGTTGATAGCGCTTTATCCAGGACCTCTCTGTGAGATGGAGAGAGTTTGAGCAATTCAAAGATTGAAATTTGGGCAGAGGTTCTCTGTAATTTCTCGATGACACTATAGTCCATAGTATTGGACAAATTCAATTGTTTGGACTATGAGACTTTAGGGGTACCCATAGTGGTTTGTTTGCAAAGAGGTACCCAGGATTTGGATACTAATGGTTTAATGGTAGATGGTGAAGGGTTGGAAGATCCAGAACTCCCTAGGGTGACCTTTGCTTGCGCTCGAGTCACTGCGTTGGCCGATCTAGACTCTTTCTCTTTCTACTTGATGATGACATTGCAATATTCAGAATGAGATAACTCAAGCATGTTGATGACATTGTAGTCATCATTAGAATAAGTGTGATTGATTTGAGTGCCTTTCTTAGAATTTTCTCCTTTGTGATGGTCCAGGAAAGGATCTTTGAATGCCTTATGATCAGCATTCTTGTTGTGATTATCCACTGCAATTATTTTGTTATCAATGACATCTTGGATCTCATGTTTGAGCCTCATGCAATTTTCTGTCGTGTGTCTTTTGTTTCTATGGAATTGACAGAAATCATTGTCTCTCCATCATTTAGGTTTGATTTCTAGATCATATGGCTTGGAGTTATCTGGCAATATGAGCAGCTTGTTTGCCAGTACAGTTTTAAGTGCAGATTCATAGGACTCACCTAAAGAGTCAAATTCTTGTTCACGTTTAATCCATGGTTTGTCTTTCAACAAACCATTGGTCCCTTTAGAAGATGATGATTTAGTGGTATTTTCAGCCATTTTTAGGGCCTTGGAACCACTTGTCAAATTAAAGACTATTGGCTTTGACTGGGGAGCAGAGTAATCGACTACTCTGTCATTTACCACATGCTTGTTTTTGTTCCAATATTTAGATTTGTATTTAGAATTGGAACCAAACTTGTTTTCTTTATAGAGGGTAATGTCACCCTTTTTAACAAGCACATATTCTATTTTCATCATGTTTTCCACCATTTTCACGAAAGAGGGTGGACATTGCATCTGAAGAGGGTAGTTTAGTTCTGGAATCAGAACACTAGCGAAAATATCCATCTTTTCAGATTCAGGCACGATGCGTGGATATATAGAAAACATCTTTCTCCATCATTGAAGAAAGGTCAGAAAGGGTTCTCCTGTGTTTTGCTTAGTGTTACATAAATCAATCATCATCACAAGATGTTGGATATTGTAAGAGTACTATTGCAAGAACAGATTTATCATCTCGTCAAAATTTTTTATACCAATGGGTAACTTTGAGAACCACTCCATAGCTTGGTCACTCAAACTCTGAGGAAAGAGCCACATAAGATATGTCTTGTCATGCATAAATTCTGTACAAAGAGCATAGAATTCTCAGATGTGATCTTGTGGAACAGAGTGACCATTGTACTTATCAAACTGTGGAATTTCAACCCTGTGCGGGAGCAGAGGCAAATACAAATCTTTGTCAAAAGGAAAAGGACATATTGTGTTTAAAGAAAACCTTATGTTGGGCGTTTCTTTTTCCTTTTGGAGTTTTTGTAATTCCATTTGCATAGCTTGCATTTGTTTAGTTATGAGCGTCATGGGAGTTTCTTCTTCCCTAGAAATGATATCCTTAGCTTTGAAGTGAGGTGGAAGTTGAGCACCTTGCTCTTCTAGGTCGAGGAAGTATTGTTCCTTATCTCGATTTAGGATTGTATTCATAAGTTTTACAAACCTCTTTTCCTAGAGACACTCGTCAATTTTTTCCTCACCGGGGTCTGATGGACTCGAGGAATGTTGACTATTGCGATGGTTGGTACCATTAGAGAGGTCTCTCCATCGAGACCTGCCTCTACCTTGTCTTTCTTCTAACATCTTGGGACTAGGTAACTTGTCCTCTGGGGATTGTGCTCTAGGAGGAATTCAAGAATCTCTCTCAAAGAGAGGGTTCTCTCCAAACAAGGAGTTGTCTTCGAATGGGAATCCCTGGTTGTCTTTTTTGTGAAAATATCTAAAATGACTTCTAGTTCGTACAGGCATAAGATAAGTTGATTTGCCTGACTTACACTGTGGTAATATCTAAAGTGTTGTCTAAGTCCAAGACCAAAGAGACCAAGAGATAAATGTCCAACTGAGCATGGAGATAGCAAAGACTCTGATCTTGAGTCAAGGTTAACAAACCTTCTCTCACAACCCAAAATAAGGAAAGTGTAGACAAAGATGATAAGATTGAACAAAGGACTCGATCAATTGGACAAGCGTAACGACATCAGATTTCAAGACAGTGATAGGTTGGACTAACAATAGATTGTAGTTACAATGTGAACTAACATAAGCGTTATGACAGTGCAAATTTCATAATAGACTAAATGTAGTAGCATAGACTGATGGAAGACAAAGTTTCAACAAGTTTTTGAAACCAATTTGACAGAATTTTGACAGAGTTTCGATAGGATCGCTGAAGTTTCAGATGAGACAAGATAGACAAATATCCAACATGTACAATTTTCTGGATTGTTTGATCATTGTTTTTGTTGTTGTTTCAAGTGAACACTCACACTAGACACATCAAGAAGATTGTTTTTTGTAAAATAAAATAACAGACACACCACAATCCTAGGATAGCTAGGGTAATATCTATTGAGTTCTCACTTGAACCGAATTTTAGCCACGCCTACTCATAGTGGACAACTTAGAAGCTTGGAGGCATGGGCCCCTCCTTACATGTGCACTCACTTCTCAGGCACACCAAGCTTCGAATCCCAAGGGTGATCACTTACCAAGGGACCGTTGTCTCTACTAAGAGTCATGAAAGTGTGGGACGTCTTAGTCGGTATCTAACCTTCCGCACCAACAGATAGAGGGATTTTGGATACTAGAACAAAGTTTTTAGTAAGGACATCTGTTCAGGTAGTTGTGATCAAGTCATTTTCCCAATTAAGGGGGCTCTCCCAATCCTTTCAAAGCAAGGTTTTCACCTTAACAATGTAGGGAATTTAACGCACCACTAGGGTACTAGAGGAGATTTCGGTTGCCACAATGAATTCACACCTGTCCACTATGAGACTAATCACAATGGCATTTTTTTGTATACCAGTTTAGAAGGGCTTGGCTTTAGCCTGTTACTGGTTGGGAAATCCACTCTCACCGGCTCTGTTAAAGCACTCGGGAGGTAGCCACGCTAAAGGATTTGTATGGATTTCTCTTTTACCCAAGATTCGCGAAGGCGAGGGGAGAGGATACATCCATGCAATTCCTAGGATTTACAAAACTAAAAGACACTTCAAGCAGAATGAGAAAATGACAATAATGTTTCTGGATTTTTTATCATCCCAAAAGGGCGAGAGCATAGTTTCCTGACATCATTGTCATTCCTAAAACAACAAAAAAATGTTCATTTTAAGAAGTCTTGCATGTGGGTTCCTATTTTAAGAAATCAAAAACAAAATTTAAGCACAATGTTTTGCGTACTATCGATCAAAGGCAACCTGCAAAACCAATTGGTGAGTAGTTTGAGTTTTAGTCTTCTTGAGTAACATTCTGCAAACCACTGTTAGGCTGTATGCAAAAGATAATCACATGAACATCTAAGCCAAAGATTAGTCCACATTATAAAATCTGAAAATCAAAAAATAGATCACATATTCAAAAAGTGCACAAAAAATCATGCGGTTTCAAAAAAAATTGCACTAAAAAAGGTGATCGTATGAGCCCGTACGAGGCTCTGAAAGCTGCAAAAATGAGGATTAGTCAGGTATAGTCACCAAAAAGTATAATTTATGATCAATCCAGAGAGAAAAATCAAAAACAGACTTCACCACAGTGATCCTTGCAAAATTTTACCCCAAATCAGAAAACAATGCTCCCAAAAAGAACCTAAAATAAGCAAGATATTGAGGTTTGAAGGCAAACTACAAATTCAAAAATGCATATGGTGAAAGAAAAGATTTTCAAATGTCTGATGACATCATCACTTCCATCAATTAATTTTGACAGTCAATAGCCTGTCATGAGAGGTCAAATACCCTGCAAAAAATGTCTAAATAGACGTCAAATTTATGCCTCTTTCCCCGGGTGGAGGTTGCTGCTTTCGGGTGGTGTCTCAGGCCGAGCGGTAGTTTTTTGGGTGGAGGAGCTAAGCTAAGCGATGGTGGAGGGTTTTGGAGTAGGTGGAGTGGCGTTTGGAGGGAGGTTGTCGCATGGAGGGAGGTTGTCGTGGGGAGTGGGGGAGTAGGGATTTGGGAGGCGGGAGCTGGAGTGTCGGGCTGTGAAGAGGGAGTGGGAAGAGGCAGGCAGAGGGTTTGGTGGACAGGCGGAGGGAGGTGGATAGAGCATGAGAAGTGGGTGTGTGGGAGGAAAAATAGCGGCGGAGAGGGAGCAGTGCATGGGAGGTGTGGAGGTGGTGGCGGAAGGGAGTGGGAGTGGAGATGGGTTAACGCGGGGGTGGGAGGAGGAAGAATGAAGGGTTGCATGTTGG
>MU224516.1:3177412-3194284 GCA_018584345.1 Thuja plicata
AGGATAGATATGTACAATATATCAGAAAAAGGAAACAAAAAGGAGAAGTCAATTATATGTACATAAACTTACACTTATCGGCATATGCATAGGGGGAGTCATTTCATGACTAAGGAAGAAGTATACATAGGTGTACATACTAATACATCAAGTATGTTGCACATATCAGTTTTTTATACTAATGTCAAAGGGGGAGATTAATGACATTAAGTTTTTCCATTAGTATACTTAGGGTGAAAAACATGATAAAGGTCATCGGTATAGGCATAACCGACGGACAACAAGCATACCCAACTAGATGAAAATGTCTATCATGAAAATGCTAAGTATATAATTGCCTGACGAACACTGACAAGAGTTCAACCGATGACAAAGCATAAAGGACATTATCGATGGTACAGTTTTGTGAACATCACCGATAGAGCACAAAAGGTAGGAACCCGACGAACAGTTCAATGAAGGGACACCGATGGAACAGAAAACCGACAGAGAAAAGAATGAGAGAAAACTGACAGACTGACAGAGCAACTCGACCATCAGAACCGACAGTCAGTTATAGAACCTGCAAAAAGTGGATCTGACTTTCCACGTCAAATAAAACATTGTAATTCTATTTATAGAGTTTTTATTTGTTTTAAAACTTTACTTGAGGGTCAAGCAAGCAAATTGTAAATATTTTAAAGCATCCTAACGGATATAAAACATAACTAACTAAAGATCAAGGTCAAGTTGTAAACATTGGATCTAGAGTTAATCTGAAAAGCGTGAATCAAGAATAGACCAAGAAACTAGTATAAATAGATGTTCAATCATTTGTAATATGCAATGAGTTGATAAATGATTGTAGCCATGGAGAGCATCTAAGAAGAAGAGAATTCATGCAAAGTTCAGAAATAGATTACATCATTTATCAAGAACACAGACAAGGCTACCGACGAGCAGAGACAAGGTATTATTCAAATCACTCAAGGTGATTACATATGCATTGTAAGCTTTACAAGATCTGTTATTAGCAATTAGAGATTGCATATACTATCAGATCAACATTTATATTATAGTTGAATTCTAACAAGTGCATCACAACATAAATCCTTTTGTAGAAGGTGGACTTAACAATTCTTTGATAAATCTCTTAACAGAGTGCACACCTAACGGTGTTGCTAAAGCTTCAAATGAAGTAGATCCTAATAGGTCTCCACTATAATACTCCTAACAGGGTAGATAATTAGAAGTGATCGAATTGTAAGCCTTAACCAGATCCCTTCTTATCTGTAGATAGTGAAGTTTTGTGGGTAGACATCCCTACCACAGTTTTTACTTCCTAATAGGAGTTTTCTACGATATCATATCTTGTGTAATGTGTTATTTACTTTCATGTATGTTTCTTGAATGGTTACGCATGCAAAGAACTTATATTATGATTTCACATACATAAAGAAAGATAAACAGATAGATAGGAATATACAAATCTGATGACACAAAGTTTAATAGGCCAACCACATAAAAAGTTTTAGAGGTACTGATTCACCCCTCCCCTCTCAGTACATCATTCCAATAATTCCAACAGTTGGTAGATGGCTTGGACCAAGCCCTGCATTTCAGCCCAAAGTCCGGGCTCTATGTCTGTTATATCTTGTAACTTGGAGTCCACCTTGGACCCTACAAGAGCACTCTCCTTCGGGTACTTGGAAGTTAGTGGTAGCTTGGATAGCATCTTTTCAGCCTTAGTTTTTGTAGTTGTCTGAGTGGAGGTAGTTGGCAGCTCTGGGCTATTAGGAGGAGCGATCACTTCAACATTTTGATCAATCTATCTGCAACCTACAAGACCGGAGAACCGTCAATACATGATATAATAAAATAATATTTTAAGAATTCTGGGGAATTCACTACCATTTCGCACCTACTCAAAAAATGTTAGCATGCATCAAAAATCCTGGAATGTTAAAGATGACACGGATCAGATTTTGACAAACACCCAGGGCTCTGGGGCATTGGTTTAGGCAAAAAAATGGGATGAAGACCTAGGGGCTTCTCATCACCCAGAGTCCAGAAGAACTAGTTGTTGTCGACATGACCGGTAGAGAGCTGTACTTGGCTAACATGGGTCGTCACGTGGCCACATGACAAGCGGCATAATGGCATTAATGGAAACAAGTGGGCTGACACGGGGGAAGTAAATGCCAGATGGGATGGTTTTTGAATGCCCACTCATGGGAAATTAATCCCTCCATTGAGATAACATGATAGAGGAGAGAGAAAGTCTCCATGGCTTCAACCAGCGAGGTGCCAAGTTTGAGCCGTGGCAGGTACTTCTCTGACGAGCTCGATAATTGTTTTTGACATGATGGAGCACAATGAGCTCGACATAAACAGAAGGATATATATAGAATATACACAAAATATACAAGAGTCAAAGTGCTACGAGGGCCGAAGCACAACTCATAGGCTGACCATGACAACAGATGTATATACAGAAATGTATAGGAAGACTACAATATATACATAATATACAGAAGTACTTACAGCATTCTACAACAATGCACAAAAATATACACTAAACTACAACTACACAAAGGGCAGACAACCCTCTGGAAGAGCCAACCCACCAACAGGAGGCGACAGAAAAGTCAGTGCAAAGACGCGGCAAAACGAAAACAGAACCAAAAATGAAAACCAAACAAAAATAAGACAGACAAGCAAGAAATAGAACCAAAAACCAGAGAGGAGAGAGCTAAAGGCCTACCTGGAAACATGAGGAATGTGGGAAAGATGAGCACAGGAGGTGCTCTGCAAAAATTTAGCCTTCGAGTGACCATGAACAAGCACTGTAAATCATTGTTTAATTAACCACTAAGCACAAGGAGAAAACAATGCTTAAATCATCTTAATTGCCTTAAAATCGCTCTAAGTGCTCTAAGTGTTTGATCGCGGTAAATGTGAAAATGACAGGTAACTCTATTTATACCCTTAGGGTAAAAATATGTTGCTTTCTCTTTGCAAAATTTGGAACAAGCAAACCTCCAGACTCCGGGCCCAGGGATTCCATGCAGCCACATCTCCTCGTGAAAAGAGACATGATGACAGAGTCCTGGAGCCCGGGATCCGGACGACTCAAAAGAAAAAACAAACTCTGGGAGCGGGTCCCGGAGACACAAGAAGACAAAAGAAAAAGAAAGACAACCCTCGTGGAAGCAAAGCCCGGAAGGAAATAAAGGAAACAAAAAAGAAAATAGGAGAAAGACCAAAAGCAAAAAAAAGGGGGGACCCAACATTTTGCCTACAAAATGTAGGGACAGGTATGCAGGGCATAACACTTCCCTGGGTCAATAGGTTACTTAATGATGGATTAGTCTCCTTATTAGGCGTGTGCATTGAGATTTCTACACCAACCTATTGGGCGTAGTGCAAGCGATCATGGGTAGAATAGAAGTTCTAGTCAACTTATTTTATTTTTATGCAGTTTTGTAAACAGTTCCTTTTTGCTCATTAATGGTAATTCCTACATTTTTATTTTGCTGAGATTTCTAGTCATTGAGTGTTCACTATTATTATGATTTTTTTATTTACTCAAAGATCTCTACTACAACTATCTTCCTTTTGAATATGTATTTAGATGCCTCTTTATGTGTGCTAAGGGTTAAATTCTATGTTTTGCGAGGACTCATCCTCTGCCTTGGTACCCCCATCCCTATCCCTGAAACATTTAGGGGACTTGGGGACTTGGTGTTCCATTACCTAAGATAGCCCCTTATACTAGTAGCGACTCAAATTTGAGCTCTGGTTTTGATACATACCTAGAAATTGTATCTTTTGATTAGGGACAGCTATAGAATTTCTATGTTTTGTCATTTTACAATTGAAAATTAGAACCCTTGGACATTTTTTATAATTCTTGTATAATGTGTATGCACATTGACAATGAAATCATTTGAATTTTTTTAGTTTGTTTGTCAATTCTCATGTGAAATCTCAATTCAATTTTAATGTGATGTATTAAGCTTCAACAATGTATGTAATGAATTCTTTAGCAATGCTATGATATGAATACTTGAAATTTCTCTCTTTTTTAATTGGTGTCCCCTACCGGCCCTAAAAAATGGCCCAACAGTGCCTCCATATTGGAAACATGTCTTGTCATCCCATGTCGTCCTCTGTTAATGACAATTATTCAATTGTGTATTGTCATTGATGTTTACACAAATATAGTGATGTTACACAAATGTCTACACCCAAACCGAGCACAGAAAGTTTATGCCAAGCACTCTCGAGCATTGAAGAAGACCAAAGTGTTTTTTTGAGTTCTAACTGAGTTCACTCGGGCATTACAGTGTTGGTCGGGCATTGAAGGATTTCAGTATTGACCGAGTTAGATATTTAGTGTCAAACAACTTACAATAGTTTACGCTTTATGTTTAAATGGTTATATGCAGCCGACAAACTTAAGATTTATAGATTATTTGGAAGGTTATTAAGGCCGACTTGACAAGGCTTATCATATATATATATAAGATCAAGTTTGGATTGAATAAGTGCAGAAGTGAAATTAAGAGATATGTGTGTTCATGAAGTGTGGAGGCAAAATCAAATGGGATTTTGATTCAGGATAGGACATACAGAGCTGCAACAGAATATCCGATCAGTGAAGATCAAGTTTTATAAACCAGAGCAGAGATCTGAATTAGAAAAGATAGTTTCTTCTCAAAATAGGTCAATCCATTGTTACTCTCTAACAATTGTAGCAGTGATCTAAATCTCTTAATAGAGTAGACTTAACAGTCTTTTGTAAATCCTCTCACAAGGTGACATTTCTACATTGAAGTGTTTGAAGACCTCTAACAAGGCCACTCCTTACAGAGTGATTAAATCCTCTAACAGGGTCACACCTAACAGTGTGTTATTGTAACCTTTAACAGGGTTGGCTCCTAACAGGGCTCACTTTAGAAGAGTGAAAAATAGTGACTAGTTGCAATTGGTAGTTTTTTCCATATTGGGTTTCCATGTTAAATCTTGGTGTTATCTGTGTACATGTTATTTGCTTTATGGTTTATGTTTCAGCAATTAATTACTAAAGTATAATCATAGTTAATATCTTAATATTTGCTATGTTAACCGAGTGACAGTAGAATATATGTGTTAACCGAGCAACAGTGCCAAATTTGTTTAAGACATCTAAGGGACTTGGATTTTTTTTGTAGTAACTGATTCACCCCTCCCCTCTCAGTTACTCAACTCATTTCCAACAGTCCTTGTCCTTGAAAATTGGTGGAGCATAGGTTAAATTGATTTTTTGAATTTGAAAGCTTTGTATCATAGTTGAATTTGAAGGTGTCCATGTGTACTTACTCTAATCTTGTTAACTAAACAACGCAAGCGTGTAGCCATAAGATTAATTTTAACTCAAAATAACGTAAATACTTTTCCTTAATATTGAAAGAGCATCTTATCCTCGGGAAATATTAAAAAAGATGCACATTCACATTTAATTTAGCATGAACATGAACCAAGTCAAAAATCACTATAGACAATGTAAATTGCAAGTACACATTGTATGAGTGTTAGGTTAGTTTTTAACTTATAAGGAGCTTCCCCTTCTGATTCAAAAAAGAAATTTTATTGCACATTTGATATGGTCTGTGTCGAAAGGTGCAAATTAAAATGCTAACAATATACAATGCATATAGTCTCTGAGTGATTAATTAAAGTACTTTTGAATTGTTCCATTTCTAGAGCTATTCGGATCTCACAAAAATTTAAATAACTTGATAGTCCATGTTTTGGATTAGGTTTGGTTAAGTTGATTTTCATTTATCCATAGCTAAAAGTTTAAACTTTAAACTATAGCCTCCTAATTTTCTCCTCTATGGACCAGGGCTTTTTGCGATTTTAGAATATTTTCATATAAGGAAAAAATTCAATACAGTTATATCCAGATACATTCTTCAAAGTTCAAATGTTTGAATTCTAAAATCACTGTTTAGGGGAAGAGTTCAGTGTTTTACTGTTCTTTTTCTAAGGTATTTAATGGCCAAGCTGTATGGTGGGGCGGGTGATCAATTGATAAAACAATGCAGTTTCATGAAATCTTTTCCCTTTTAAAGTTTTGAGGTTGTATTAAAAGGCCACGTTCTTTTGTATTTTCATATTCAAAATATATGATGTGAGCATGCCAATCGATGCCTAACTGGTAGTCTGCAATACTTTGTTGCAATAACAGTGATGAATTCTATGACCGCACGAAGAGAGGATCGAGATCAACACAGATGGCCGAAAATCAGCAAGATGTTGAGATTGTAGAGATATTGCCTGAAAAAAAGGAAAGCATTGCTAGGGATATAGAGAATACAATAGCTTCTTTACAGGTTGAGGAGCCTGGTAATCCAATAGAGAACGGGAGAGAGAGCCTTGAATCAGAGGATCCCTTAGATGCATTTATGAAAGGAATTTCATCTCAAATAGGTTAGAAATATTACCCTTAGATATTCTTATGTTTAATTTTACTTTTTTACTTTTTTTTGCATTCCACATTGCTCTAAATCAGTACCTAAAATTACAAATGTATCCTTGTTGGTCTGTCTAATTCCAATTTTCACTATTGTACCAGTGTATCAATAAATAATATTTTTATTTGACTCATATTTGTGATTGATATTTGTCTACTGGTTGGTATTGTCTGCTGAGCATGCAAGCATGTAACATGATTGAATCTTTTATACAAGTAAATGACAATGAAATTTTCCTGAATGAGTAAAATTCTTATAGAAATAGGTACCTCGTTATGAAATCATACAATTTTTTTGTAACTATAGGAGGTTTTTTCTTTAAAAGTTTGAATGAATGAATAGGTAGATACTGTGAGAAATTTTTGTTTACCACTGATTTAATTTCTTGTGAATTTATTGATCAAACATGATAAAGTGATAGATATATCTTAAAACTTTGTGATATTAAGTTCTCACAAGATGGATTTGTTCTCATCACTAGTAAAACGAATTCAAAATGTTCAGTTCTTTCTTTTGTAGTAGATGATCTTATGAGAAGTTATTCAACACCTTTTCCTTTTGGGTGTCCTTTGACAACCTTACAAGTGCTATCCTAGATTGTTAGTATACAAGCTGATTATATTAGATTGCTCCAATTTCTTCAGAAAATTACTTGCTCTTTTACATGCCAAAGTGATCCATAATGGATCCAGTTGTAGGTCATCCATAGATTGAAAAGACACTAAAGAAAAATATAGGGAATGAACTTGTACTTGCATGATGAATCTGTGTTTGGAAGGTTAAACTTGCAGTGCCAAATGTAATGTCCCATGCTAGGAATTTGCTCAAATTTCAAAGATGGTCTTACTTTACCATGATATGAAATTAAATTAAACATAAGAGATAATTTAAGATCCATGTTTAAAGTATCCCTTTACATGTCTCATGGCTACTGTAAGTGACCAAGAATTTTTTTCCTTATGATATATCTATCAATATAACTTGTGTATGTGCAAAACACATGAATCTAATAAATGTAGAAGAACCTCACCAAAAAATTTGCTCCATGCCTTTGAAGAGTTACCAAATATGTTTCATGCTTATAAATGATGTAGATGATTCTAGACTCATTTCCAACCATAATAGTTGCATTAGGGAAAGCATTGATCACATTACAACCCAAGTACATTGCCTTACAAATCTCCCCAAATTGAGAGGCTAGAAAGGCCCCCTCATGGGACATAGTTGGAGCGGGAAATGTGTTCTCATCCATCGTGTCTTGTGGTTCTAAAGCTTCCATGCCATAATTGGATGAACTATTTATGTCTTTGTTTTTTGTTAGCTACTCTAATGAAACTAAGTGCCATACAATTAATTGAATAAATGATTAAACAATTTAATTAAATTTTACAATTTAGAGCCTATGATTTGGATAATACAAATGTAGAATCAAATCTATAAAGTTTGAATGAATTAAATATATAATATTTAGTTAGATTTCTTTTATTAAAATGTATGTAATTGTAAATGTTAAGGAGTTTATTATTTATGTGTTGAAAATAGGATCTTGTCAAAACATATATTTTATCAAAATGTACGTAATTGTAAATGTTAAGGAGTTGATTATTTATGTGTTTAAAAATAGGATCTTGCCAAAACATATATCTTATAATTGGAAATTGAATATATTTCATTATGGTCCTAATTCAATTTAGAAAATTGGAATACAAGATTTGTGGTCGAAGTTGTGTCCCCTAGGACTTTACTTAAAAGTTTATATATTCTTAACTATTGAATCTATATTAAAGTCTCATTTTAAAAATGCATGTTTATATCAACCCTCCAAGATTATATCAAAATGTTGATCCAATGATATTTTGTGTCATTTAGATGGAAATTGTATGATCCAATGACATTTTGAGGCTATGACAATTGTATGGTTTTAGGTTTGGAAATAAGACTTTTTTCAATTTGAATTATGACCTTGTCATTTTGGGGTGTTAAAACTATTGATATTGGCATATTATGATGGTTTAAGTGTGGCAGTGTTGTTCTTGCTACCAAAATTCAAACCCCAATGAAGGTGTTATTATTGAGTACTTATGTTGGGATGAGATCCACACTTGTGACCTTGCTTGTCCATAGTTTCGGATCAAAATTGTTAAACCCTTCAAAAAAAATTCAAATAGCAATTATGATCTTGATGTTGAAAATATCTCCTACTTATCAATTATGATCTTGTCAAGTTGGGGTGCCAAAATCAAATAACATACATACTAAATTTTTAATTGTGTAGTTAATTTTTCTTTATTTGACTATTCATTTGGATATGGGTCATATTACCAAATATGTTCACTCCAATTTCTATTAGGAAGCTTAGTTTATTATTTTTAATAGGTTTTCTAGTTTGGTATTAGAACTATATAAATTAGTTATATTCAAAGTAAAACAAAGGAGAAGGTGCATATCTCTTTCATAGAGTGTTCTTTTGCGAAGTTTGGAAGATATATCAATTCTAGTAAAACTATCTTGTTTGTCAATCCAAAATATATATTTTTTGTCAAATTAATGGTTACAATACATTCAACCACACATTTGTGTATTGTTCTTTAAATTCATAGCATATTTAAAATTAGTAGTACCAAATTTATTCCCTCATGTATGTTCATTGAATGTAAACTTATATAATAAACTTGAATTGAAGATGAGATACATCAAACTAACTTCCATTATACATGATGGTTGAAGAACAATTTTATTCATTGGACCCCTTCAAGGATTTCATTAAGACAAAACATGAAGATGATTACCTAGTTTTCTAAACTTCTCTAACACACTTAGGATAACCTATAATCAAATACAAAATTAAGGAGAAGACTATTTGGTAGTCATGTCCCTTAGAAGGCCCAATTAAAATGACATTTGTAACCTCTTCTAAGATTTTGAGGTAATAACACTTGCCCTACTTAAATCTAAGTTTCATGCTCAAGAATCATGGGAAACTAAGTTGTTATCAAGGGAGGTAAACCCTAATAAAAAACATTTTGATGTAGTCATGAATGAGAATTCCATGTGTGTTAAAGAATATTACGGTGGAGATATGTACAAAGAGAAGTGTATGCAATGATAGTTGTGTCAACAAAAAAAAGACTTATCAATTTAGGACTATACTAAATTTTTCCAGGGATTTTCAACAAAGTTTGGCATCCATGATACAAAGAATCATTGCATATTGAAATATTGAAGAATTATTTAGACAAAATGGAGGAAGGCATCTTTTCAAAATACCAAGCCAAAGGAAGGTGGTAGTAAGTTCGTGAGAAAACAACCAACAAAGGATTTTTCATGGTAGGCACCAATACTAAAGAAAAGAAGAAAGTAGAGGTATTAGTAGATGTTGTGAAGTCCATAGGAGCCTTTGGCATAATACCCAATAAAAATTTGATGACAAGAAGACAAGGAGTGGAGAAAGATTTTTATTTTCTATATCCTTTAAAGAAGAAGGATGATGATCAAATAATTAGTTGATATTTCCAAAGTGTTACCCCATGAGGATAAGAAATGCTTATGTGTTAGAGTGTAATATTATTCTAGGAGTTGTATGCCTCTATACAAAGAGAAATATATGCAATGATGGTTGCTTCAACAAGAAAAAGACTAGTCAATTTAGGACTATATTAATTCCTTCCAAACATTGTTAACTAAGCTTGTCACTTAAGATACAAAGAAGTATCATGTCCTAAAGTATCACATTGGGATTCAGAAATAAAATCAAGCAAAAATTATCTTTCTAAATCTTAGGATCTTTGCGGAATACTTTCTAATTTGCGGTAAGATTGAAGAATATTTTTTTTCCAAAATGGAGAAATGCATATTTTGAAAACACCAAGCCAAAGGAAAATTTAGTAGTAAGTTTATGGAAAAGAAACCAATAAAGGAATTTTCATCAAAAGCACCAATGCTAAACAAAAGCCACCAAGAAACAGTATCCTCGGATGCAACTTCTTGTTGAAAATTGAGAAACATTATCCTCGGATGCATTAATCACATTACAACCCAAGTACATTGCCTTACAAATATCCCCAAATTGAGAGGCTACTGCAGTGTTGCAAAGAAAATGAATTTTTTCTTTATATGCCCTCATTTTTGTAGTCATCTCGAGTGATAATCCAATGTAGAACATTCAAAAATAAAATCTAGCATATATATATTAGTCTCTTATTTTATGTGGATTTTATTTTGTATTACTTTTTAGATTAAAAAAAATCGTCAGAACTTTGATGACCTGTCAAATCCCATCAACGAGGATGTTGTATGTCCAACAGCATCCTCGTCGGATGTGCAGCCCCTGAGGTCGTCGAAAATTTGACAACCTGTCAATCTCCACTGACAAGGATGTTGTATGTCTGACATCATCCTCGTTGGATGTACAAACCCTGAGGTCATCGAAAATCTGACATGTCAATTTACACTAACGAGGACGATGTATGTCCGACAGCATCCTCGTCGAATGTGCAGCCCCTGACGGTCGTCAGACTTTCGACGACCTATCAAAATCCACCGACGAGGATGTCGTCAAACACACAACATCCTCATCGGAATGGCAGCCCCTAGCTATCGTCATAATTCTGACGACGAGTCAAGTTCTACCAACAATGATGGCGTGGGAGAAACAGTATCCTCGGATGCAACTTCTTGTCAAAAATTCGATGCATATAAGTGTCAAAATTCTGACACTAGCGAGCATCATCATACTTTCTGACAAGTTTTAGATGGTAAAGTTTGTCAGTATTTTGACAAAGTCCGGTCAGAATTTTGACAAGCGGTCGTCAGAAATATGCCCTGAATGTACTAGTGCTCTCTCTCATATCCTTCTCTCCTCATTTTGATCCCTACCTCTCCCTCTCTCCCTAATGCAAACATAGCATGAGAATGTTGGTTAGAGGTTTTGTTTTAGTCATATTTGGATCCTTATGAATAGCTGCATAGTTGATTTGAAGCTATCACTTCTCCGTCAAGACCTTTGTTGTGCAAACAAAAACATTTGCTAAATTGTATACCAATTGACCTCATGTACTACACAAATGTATACAAAAAATATACAATTTTTCCTAATTAACCTTCCACGCCTCTTTGGTGTACCCATTGCACACCAAGGTGTGATTGCTAGTATATATGTACTAAAGGGGGTGACTAAAGAATATGAAATTACATATCTAGAAAATGAGATTCATATATATATATATATATATATATATATTTAATCTTAAAAATCAAAGTAGTATATTGACCTTTTACCTTATTAAAAATAATATATTTATTATTTTAGTTAATTTTAAATTAAAACGACATCTGTATCTTAGTATCATAATTCTCAATATGATTTAGGGAAGAAAATAAAAAATATAAACATAAATGCAGGATCGATTTCTTGATTGTATTAAAGATTTTTTTCATTTGAAATATGATTTTCAATGTATTAGCAAGTGTTTGATAAACTAGTTTTTCAATTTCTAATGAATTTATTTAGAAAATTTGATAGTTGGATAAGATAATCAAATTAGTCTTGACTTATTATTTGGTGTAAAACATCTCTTTCACATTTTAATACAAGCAACTTTATTATGATGTCATTTATGCCCACTGTCGTGCCAATGGGTATTCTCGCCCATGCAAAAAATTTGAGTTTGAAGGCATCTATGCTTGCTGGAATGACTACTCTGGCCTCTGGCCTTGTGGGTGATTCAGTTGCTTAGCCTATAGTGGTAGACATTCATGCCTCCATTTCTTATGAGCTATGTGGGGCTCTCCCTACCCTCTTTCCCTACGTCGATGTCTGCTCTACACCTTATTGTTGGCAATTTAGAAGTTTTTCTCGCGTTACCAAATTTTTTATAGTTATTCCTTCAAAGGAGAAATTTGACCTCTTGCCTGTGCCAAGACATCCTTTATGGTGGTGTGCTCTGGATGTGGTGGAGAATGTTGATTTCTATCAAAGCAGTGGATTGGTTTGAAGATTCGCAGGTTTTTGGCCTTCTCTTATGGATTTGCATCGTTGGGTCTTTCATTCTTTGAGATCCTTAGTCTCTAGTAACATTGAGCTTTTCCCTTGTGAAAAAGGGGTTTTTTATTTCTCTTTATATTTCTTCTGAAGACCGTGATTTGGTACTAAGAAAGTTAGGGGGTTCAGGGGAATCACTCTCTCAGCCAAACTTGGACAATCTCCTTTAACCCTCTTACTGAACTACTTAGTGTGCGTCCAGTATAGGTTCATCTCCCAAATCTTCCCCTTCATTTTTGGGAGAATGCTTTCTTTTGGGCCATTGGAAACTCTATTGGTTGTTTCTTAAACTTGGATAAGACTATGATAACTATAGGCCTCTCTACCTCCGCTCGCATTCTGGTGGACATTGATATCTCCACACCCCTCTCGGGGTATGTGGTTCTCATGGTTGGGGATAGGCCTTGGACTCAATTGCTGGATTCAAAGGTTCCCTCATTTCAATGTCAATGGTGCTTCTCCATTGGTCATTTGGTTATTGATTGTTCTCTCTCGCACCGTAAAGGTGTTTCCACTTGGTGGGAGGATGTAAATGGTGATCATTTGAATATCCTAGCCGTGTATTCTTCCTCTAATAATTCTTCAAATTGGTGATGACTCTCCCCAAGGTGATGCTCCTATTGTTTCGATATACCCCGCGGACCCAACTCCACCTCTTGTTTCTAGTGTGGTCCCCTCTGACTACATGGACCCTCCTCTGACAATTTTTCTTGATCTTCTCCAACCTTTGGTTGTGGAGGCACAACATTTTTAGGACTTTGTTCCTGGTGCTATTTGTCTTGAGAAGGAGGTTCCACCACCTCCCCCTGGTGGTGGAGACCCTACTAAAAGTATCACTTGGATAGTTGTCTGTCAATGAAGGAAAAGTTGTCATGAGGCAGTCCCTCATTCTGCCCCCATGATTTGAGGGAATTGTTCTCATGATGTGGATTACCTATTGTGATGCTAGTTTGTTGTTAATGGTATGTTCTAGACCTTGTTGTATTTAGTTGTTTTAATTTTTGGCTTAGGGTTGGTGTAAGGGACAATACCCTTGTTTTGTTGCTTTTAAGTATAAAAACATTTGAATACAACTAGATATTTTCATCTTCTAAATGATAATAACATTAACGTTTGACATTATACGCAAGCATTATTAATTCAACCAAACTCTTTAAAAATGATATACAATGCAACAATATTCTAGATAAATTAAAATATTTTAAAATAATTTTAATTTAAATAAAATGGTATCTAAATAGCACATATATGATTTAAATCCCAAGACTATATAATATACTTTTATTAAAGAAAAAATCCATGTGGCAAGGGAGCATGCATTCAAAGTAAGTTGAGTAGAGGATATGGAAATTATAACAACCAATTGTGTGTGGAGACTTATTTTCAAAACCCAAATTAAATTAGAGTGATCAACTAAAATAGTTGGGATAGGCAAATAGAAGCAAGAAAACCATAAACCAAGCACTAAATAAGTAAATTACGAAAAAACAAAATTGAAGGAATAAAAAGTCATTTATTCAAGGCATAAAAACACAAGGGAATGTGATGAGGCCTCCTAATGAGGCAAAGCTACTTGGCTTCCTCCCTTTCTATTATTTCATTGCATGGTTTACATCTAAGATAGGAAACTATATAATAATTAGTGATGACATATGTATCTAGCAAAATGTTGATTTAAACCCCTAAATTTTAGGTCGACATTTGAATCCAACTAAAAGAATGTTACATATTTGGTGTGTTTCATTTATGATTTACTTGAAACTAGAAAACAAATGAAATTGTTGGGCTAATGAAATTTGAAGTTTCCCAAGGAGACAAAGTCAATGAAAATATTGTTTTCCTAATGAATGCTCACATTTGTGTGAAGATGGATCTACCAAATAACATCTTCCCAAGACTCAATCTTAAAATAAAACATCGCATATAGAATTAACAAAATTATTGTGAAAGTATTGCCTACTCCCCATTGTGATGGGGATCCTAGTGATAGTATCTGGAAAGTTGTTCGATGGCATAGAAAAAATTATTCTTCAATCTCTCATTATCCTCCCCACGTTATGGGTGAACTGTCTGATGACATGTAACTGATTGAATGTTTGACAATGTTAAGTTGAATAAAATGCAAGGCATTAAATCAGTTAATGTATTGCATTTTCATTGATGTCAACTTGATATCATTTGTACGGTCATGTACATAATGTCAAAGACTTCAGAGAATCAATGGAACAAAGGTTATGCTTTCAGCAATGCATAAAAGTCAAGTATTCACTTAGTGACAAACAACACCGACGGAGTGCACACCGACGGTCAGAGCAAAGAAGAACAGTCACAGTGATACCCGATGATCAGAAGCATAGTGTTTCCCGACGAGCAAAGCCACAGTGATGCCCGATGAGAAAAGTACAAAGGTTTCCCGACGAGTAAAATTCCAATGATGCCTGATGGACGGAGATCACGAAGCTAACTGGAGTCTCGCCGAGGGAACTGTCAATTGTCACCGACAACTAACTGTAGTGGTGACCGACGGAACAGAAAGTTCAGAAAATGACAAAATATCTAGCTGGCTGAGCTAAAAATAGACTTAACTAGTTGTTTACTTTGTTTTATTCGACCAGAGATAAGTGATTGATTTAAAGCTTATTTGTACAATTGGCAAGAAGATATCTACGAGATAAATCAGGAGTTATGCTTTAAATCTAATTGGCTGGATTGTTTTTCACGCCAAGAATCAAGAATCAAGAATCAAGAAACAGTGAATATCATGTCTATATAAGAGACAAGCTTAATTCATTTATGAATGGGATTAAGGGGAGTGAATAGAAAGAGGGTGTTGAAGAGAAACTGATGAAGAACAACTTCATGCAGTCCTGATCAAACAAGTTGAAGGAGAGCTAAGGAATTTTGCAGACACCGACGAACAGTGAAGCACAGCAACACAGAGCATAAATTATGGAGCACAAAGGATTGAATTGATACATTGATCAAAGAGGTAATGTACTTAAATAGATCTGAAAATCTGCAATTCAAAATTGCAATATGAACAGGTCATAGTGATTCAGTT
Organism: Thuja plicata; assembly: GCA_018584345.1. NCBI lineage: Eukaryota > Viridiplantae > Streptophyta > Pinopsida > Cupressales > Cupressaceae > Thuja > Thuja plicata. Next base: position 3,193,014 of record MU224516.1, read on the forward strand.
TAACCATTGAAGCATCTAGTCTCTTAACCGAGCAGGACTTAACAGTCTTCTATATATTGAGGTACATCTCAAGGAGTGCCAAAAAGGTTGATTCATGAAAGTAGCATTGGACTTTCTTGATACCTATTGACAGTCTAAGAAGGAGGTTGATTCAAGCAGGTAGCAATAGATGCCCGATACTAAGTGACAACCACTATGTATAAAATCCTTTAACAAGGTCGCACTTAACAGTGTGTTTGTAACCTTTAACAGGGTTGGCTCCTAACAGGGCTTACTTCAGAAGAGTGAAAATTTGGGTACCGGTCCTAGTGGTTTTTCCCTTAACAGGGATTCCACGTTAAAAATTCATGTGTTATGTGTGTATGATTCATTTCTTTAATGTTTTGTATCTTACATAGCTAACTTTGGATTGATCGGTATACTCTGCTTATTTACTGAGATTCAGTAAATAGTTATATTGCTTATCGGTAATCAAGAAAGAAAAGGATTGACAGAGAAAATCGACAGACGGTTAATCATATAATATTTCATGGTATGCATCTTGTAGGGACTTAATAATCTGAGGTTTATAGATTGGTGGTTAAGTTTGAAGGATAAATTTTTGAGGCCACTGATTCACTCCCCNCCCCCCCCCCTCTCAGTTATTACTAACAATTGGTATTAGAGCTTGTGTACTTAGAAAGGAAATTTTCAAGACCTAAGTCAAAGATCACAAGATGAACATACGAGATGTGCCCAAGTTGAACAAAGACAACTTTGCTTCATGGCAAAGCAGGATAAGACTCCACTTATCAGGTATTAGTAATGATGTTACTCAATTCCTAGATATTGAATATGTGTTTCCCACATGAGTATTGATTGTAGATCAATTGAGAGAGAAGCATGAACACAACTGCATGGTTATAGAGCATTCTTCCTCACTCTCTAATGCTAAATTTGAATATGTCAAAGATTGCAAAACTGCAAAGAAGATATGGGACAAACTGAAGCTTGTACATGGAGGTGATACAAATGTTCTGAGAGCCAAGGTAGAAAGCCTTAGAGGAAAGTTTGATGATCTCAGAATGAAAGAAGGAGAAAACATCACACAGTACAGCACAAGAATCAAAGAAGTAGTCAATGCTATACGAGGAGTTGGAGGTATACTTGAAGAGGAGACAGTGGTAAGTAAAATCTTAAGAACCTTACTGCATGTATATGCTATTAGAGTTTCTGCCATTCAAGAAATGAGAGCAGTAGCAAACAATACAGTTACTCTTGATAGTTTAATT